>QTSX02003058.1:0-139581 GCA_014839935.2 Entomophthora muscae | reverse complement strand
CAATTGGAGGGGTACTACAAATCAAGAACAGCAATAACAACTTCCTACCTGTAGCCTATAAGTCACATAAACTGACAGACAGTGTGTGTCAATACCCTATACATGACAAAGAATTGTTGGCAATTGTACACTGCCTGGTCAAATGATGTTGTTATTTGGAATGCCAGGAGGAATTTACAGTATTAACTGACCACAAATCACTCATAAATTTTAAAACGCAGGCAAAACTCTCCTGCTGACAAGCACAATAGATGGAACTCCTAGAAAGATTCAATATGATCATGCAGTACAAACTTGGTACAGAACTTGCCATGGCAGATGCACTCTTGTGGCTGTATGTTAGAGCCACAAGGGGCAAGAATGAGTACAACCCAGACTAGCCTCTCCTGGTACTCCAAACAAAGGACAAGGGTTTCCCCCTGGTATCACTGAAATTACAAAAGAAACAGTTATCAAGAATGAACATCTATTTGCAGACATGTATGGGACTTTACATTGCAAAATGATCAACAGAACCGCCATCCCTTACATACCTACACATAAGTAAGTGAACACTATCCTACATCACCACAGAGACCTAGGTCATACCAAAAGCCATAACCTCTACAAATTCCTTAAACAAAAAGCATGGTGGCCAACCCTATACTGGGATGTCCAGGAAGTCCTAGATCATGCGAGGTATGCAAAAAAAGTTGCAAAAAGAAACACCCCACCTAAGTCTGTATTGCAAATTTTTTCACAACTGCCCTTCAAAGTGTGGGCCCTAGATATTGTAGGACCCATGCCAGAAAAGCACAACAAAAAATACATCATTATTGCCATTGATTTTGTCACTTGCTGGCCAGTGGCGTAAGCAGTGAAACCCCACACAGGCAATGATGTACAACAATTTATAGGAAAAGAAATCATCAGCAAGTTTGGAAAGTCAGAACTCCTGATAACTGACAGAGGCAAAGAATTGACCTCTGAAGATATCAATGTTTACCTCACCAAGAATGGGGTCCATTACACAGTAACAACACCCTACCAACCTCAGGCCAATGGATGTGTGGAGCAGCTGAACTGTAGCCTAGTGAAGGCCCTGGCCAAGCTCACCACTGGGAGACCTGAGGACTGGTATAAGCAGCTACTGACTGCATTGCTTGTATTCCAGACCTGTGTAAACAGATCCACTGGGAAAAGCCCCTTTGAACTAGTTTACAGCACACAACACAATATCATCCAAGTGCAATCAGGTGTCAGGATACCAAGAGTACTGTGGGGCTCCAGTAGGTGAGGGAGGAGTCAAAGCAGGTACTGGCATAGCCCACCAGATGATGGGACCTAACTTTACCAGGTAGGAAAGGGCCTTTCCAGGCTCAGCCCAATGCCTGGTTGCTGGCAAGGAAGAGTCAATCAATCCTTTGAGCGCCAGGTAAAGCACCCCCAGGAATTAACTGTTCTGCCAGTGGCGTTAGAGGTGGGTGGGGTTGAGATGGTTGGTTTGGGTGTCAGGGGTAGCTCCATGGGGACAAGGTAGGCAGCAGGATTGTTATACTTCCTGTTGAAAATCAAAGGGTAGATGGTGTTTGCTTTGCTGTCATGGACAATTTCATAGGGTTCCTTGGGTGCGTTTGGGCAAGTGTACCACTGCAAGTCTTCCAATGTCCAGGGTTTGTGGTCAGGATTTGGGGGTACTCAGTGAAATAAACAGGGCCAAATGGAGCGTTGGGCGGACAGTAGTAGTCAAAGGCTTTAGGTTTGCCAACTGAAGTCTGGTTATCTATCCCAGTGGATGGGTACTGACACTTGGGTGTATGCAGATGGAAGAGTATCAAAAATAGGTATGGAAACAGATTGATGAACCAAAGGTTCATAACAACTTTTATTTAGTAAGGATGACAATACAGAACTTTTTCAGGTGCTTCTGTTTTATATACTTACTCACATGCAAGTGCCTCTGGGCATTATTCTGGTGCTATCTGTGTGGCAAGGCTTAACATATCAGGTTTTGCCGTTTGGTTGGCTGCTTCATGGTCATTTTTGGGGTTTTCAGGAACAGTTGTTTGGCTTTTTGGTGGTCCATCTTGGCTTGGCTGGCCATTGGTTCTAGCAGGTTTGGCTTCTGGGGTTAAGGGGGGAGGATTCCAAATTTGATCACCTTTTTGGGCTAGCTTGACAGGCTTTTCTGAGGCCAAGAAACTTGATTTAAAAAGGGGTCCCCAATTGGGGACCCCAAATTACTTAATGGAGGGTGGGCTTGAACTGGGTTTACTGGGCAGCTAAAAATAGCCTTCCCAGGCCAAGCCAAGCCCACCAAGGCTTGAGCGTAGCTTTTATGGCCCAGAATAGGCCCTTCAGCTACCTCCAGGGCGGGAATAGTTCCCACACCTGGATTTTCTTCAAAAGCAAAAATCCAGGTGTGGGTGAATCTCCCCTGTCCACTAGCCCCGCCAGGTGGCTAGGAGCAGGTTTGATTCCCCCCAGGGAATTGGAATTGTTACTTTTGTAACATCAGGACCCAAGCTAGAAATTCCCAGAAAAGTTACACCATACTTGGACCCACAAGTCACACAGGCCAACAACAACCAACTGAAAAGAGAAGAAAAGCGTTTACAGAATACCTTTGTCCTCATCCAAAACAGACACAAGGCTGGTGACAAAGTTTGGGGTATAAATACAAACAAGAGTAAATCATAGATAAAAAATGGGCCCTGCCATTATCCTAAAGGTAAAAAAACAACACTTACCTTGTGCAAGGGATTGGAAAGCGCAAAAAAGATAAGATCTTCCATCAAGACTGCCTAAGACCCTGCAAAGCAAGAAAAAAACAATGTAAGACCACCCTACCTGCCACCAAACAACAGCTAGTGCAATATGGTGACCAGGCACCCAACAACCTCCCTGAGAATTTTCCCCAGAGGAGGCCAACCTTCAGTTTTGGGGTGTCAAAACAGCAGGCTTGACCCACCAGCAAGGTTCCAAGTAACCAGGTTTGCAACCTGCAACCCAATTATCCAGTCACTTGAAGCCAAACTAGGAAGTTAAATCAAATTTCCAAATCCAACATCATGAAAAAATTATGATCCCTTATGGTGGATACCTTGTTTGGCGCTTGACTCATTACCAGAATCATGCCACTCCCTTCACCATCCCACTGTGTGATTAACGCCATCATGTCCTTCTTATCCCTGATTAACAATAACTATAAAATCACTATCTCTCAATAAAGATTATTATCTAGTTTCTACATATTTTCCCCTTGTAACTCTGCTAAAACAGCACAGTTATGATAATAATTATATAGTAGTTTTCATCTCTGATCAGATAAACATATATTAGTCAGTTTTGAATGCATAGGTTTAGTCAAAAAACAAATATCAACTTGGTAGATCTAAATAGAAGATAATTTCACAGAAGATGTCCAATATTTGGGAAATATGCTTAGTAATACAACAACCTACTCAAACTGGAGATGAATGCTTAATAATAAAAAAATAAATGTACCAAACACTGGAACACATGAGTTTCAGTCACAGGACTCATCTACTATATTTAATATATTTTTTGTGACCATATGAAACTCAGTCACAAAAGTTACAAACTTAATCCAACATTGGGCCTCAAAAGCAACTGAAACAGACAGTGTAAACATCAAATATCAAAATAAATATGTGAATATATAATACTGTTACCAACTTGCCCTAATTAAGAATACATCTAGAGTAAAAAAATATTCTGAGTGTATTTTTTGGGATAAGAATCAATAAAAATATCAAATTTATCCAAACTCATGTTCAACAGTGCACATTTACAACCAAAAATAATTAGTATAGAAATCTAAAACCTAATTTAAAAAACAACAGTAGTGACTAATAGCTTTCATGCTTCTATATATGGAGTGATAAAATTATAATAAATAAATTATATATATAAACTGTTCTAATTTTACTTTACTTGTATACCAAAATGGAATATTCACAACAAACAAGTAACAATGGACTTGTTGTGGCCGCAGTTGTGGTTGTCCCTGAGGGTCAATAAGAGCAGAGTTAGTGCAACACAAGTGCCTACTCAGGAAGAAGACAGAGGAGAGTTCAATATTCAGATTGCACCAACACAACCAGCTCAAGGGGAATAGAGTGCAAGGGCATGGAGCATAAATCCCAGTGTCCATAAGGACACCCAAAAATACACCAAGGTCATCACCACCAAAATGGTAAATGACATCACAACTGAGAATGTGTCCTTGGTGTACAACCCTGTATACCACCACAACAGTGAACACCAACCCTTCTGGAGAAGGTTAAGCCTGTGCTTGACACATCATATGATCCCTATGTCAGTAATACCAAAAAGCACAATGACAACAAGAAGCCCAAGTATTTCCAAACAAAAAACATGCAGAAGGTACTTAAAAAGGTTGCTGCATTTTAAAGCCAAGTGCTTATACCCTGTGTTGTGGCAGAGCCCATGGAGTTGCTTCCCAGCGCTAAAAAGCCTAAGTATCACATCATCCCTGAAAACCAGCAGACATTCATGAGGCTTATGGAGGAGAGACCAGACTACAAGAAGGCTGCAGCCATTGTCAAAATCTCAGAAAAATCTGCCCAAAGGCTCTAAAAAACCTTTTTGAAAACAGGTATTATTCTCTTTTTGGAGAAATCCAAGCATGAACCAGTCCTATTGGTTAAGAAACATATGTGGTCAATCTGACAGTGGATTGATTGGAACTGCCATCCTGAACTAGAAAATATTCAGTCAATGATTATGTCTGTTTTTGGCATTGAGGCCTCAATTTCCACATACTATTGCACTGTGAAGGGTCTGGGAGTCTTCTGGAAGAAACTCAAGGTTTTTCTATACAATTAAAACAGCCCAGACAACATAAAGTACTGCCAGAAATACACCAATACAGTTATTGCTCTCAAGGAGAAGGGCACAGTAAAGTTCTTCTATATTGACAAGCCCTCTTTTGCCTTGTAAATGTGCAATGAGTATGGATATGTCCCCAAAGGCAAAAAGAATGACATGTCCTGGCATGCAACTGTCTGGTCTGTTGCCCACTCAATAGTAGCCCTTCTTGGTCCCTGTTGCACTGCAAGTATTGGGGAGACTAATTTCTGTATTAGGGCGCAGGGTACTTGGCTCTAATACTGTCATATGTAGGAATATGATTAGTATTGTGAAAGAAGAACATATAGGAAGAAGAATTGATAATTAATTTTGGGATTTGGCTTCTGATTACGCAGAAGCACTTTTTGATAAGTCAAAGGTATTTTATTATTAGGGGAAAAGTATTTATATCCCCCTGGGGAGCGTTTTCCTGATCTGTTGGCAATATCTTCTAGGACATTCTACACACTCTTATTTTGGGTAGGTAGCAATCTAGGACTGGCTGTTTCAAACATGCCAACCAAATAGATTCAATTGCTTCACCCAGCACAGGTGGCCCTTGCTGGTGTGGGATTTTGGTATATTTTGGGACCATTCATCATGCTTAATTTTGTGTCTCCACAAAACTGCTTAGAAATACAGTCAATTTAGAAAACCAAGATTATGGGAAATTGAATCCAGCACCCTAGATAAAAGTAAGGAGGTGCCTTGGCGCCTGCTTTATTTACCAGGCAGCGCTTGCAATAATTTTCAGTTGGCGTGGCGGTGCTTGATGTAAAAGTGTTTCAGCGCATTGGTGCTTAATCCAGTTGCAAGGCAGCACCTGTGTATTTTCCAAAGTGGTACAGCAGCAAATTATTTATCACTTAATGCTGCAACAGCACTTATCATTAGCTAATTTAAGGTTCAGGTCAGCAGGCTACTTATGATTCAATATGCATATAGTTTATGCTACCTGTTTATGTTATTTGGTAGATACAATTCATATCTGCAAGCTCTTTCATAATAGGCATCTTTGCTTGGTCAAAATTATCAACAGTCCCCTTGGCATTGAGCTCTACCAAATGATCAAGGGTTCCCATAATAGTGGGACCTTTCTGGGATTTTTACAATTGGTTTGGGAGCACCTTCAAGTAACCAGCTTGAGTGTCACCAATGTAATTGTGCTTGATAATGTTGGTCTCCACAAGGTGGCTGATTTTTTTAACGAGTTCCAGGTGATTGAGCCTGGTGTGGAAATTGGCTCCCAAAAATTGGCTACAGAGCCTTTACGCCTTCTCTTCTTTCCCTCTTATTCCCCATTCCTCAACCCAATTGAGGAGGTCTTTGGGTGACTCAAGCAAGTGGTCAAGAAAAGTGTGCCACCTGGGCCTAAAAATTTATTTAATTTGCTGCAGGTTGGTGTCCATACCCTCCCAGCTTAGACTGTGACAAAAATCTACAGCCACGCTGATTTTTTCTCCCTTTATGACTTTTCAAGCACCCATCAATTAAAGGATTTGCTATTCTGAATGATTTCTAGCATATTATTTTTTAATATTTGCATTAATTTAGTTTATTTTATATTGCTTTTTTTCTGTGATTCCGCATGTATACTGTCAGGTTTAATAAAAATTTACAAAGAAAAGCAAATTGAATGAATGAATTTATGAAGGAATGAATGCGCAAATAACACAAAGTAATATTTTCTATTGTGATTGTATTTGATTTAGTTATACTGGCGTTCTTTATATGCTTCTTGTTATAGAACAGCATATATAATAAAAATATACAAAGCAAGAAGGATAAACACATGAATATAAAGTAATATTTTATTTTTATTATGTATTTATTTGTTAAAAAAGAATGGTTTTATAAGAGTAGATTTTAAAAGGATAAAAAGATAAAGAATTCCAATTGCATTTAGTTTCTAGCTTTATTGGGGGTGGGAGCAGAGAAATTCCAGGACATTGTGTTGAAATAAACTATTAATTTCTATTTCCAGAGTGTATATTGATATTAGTGCTGTACTATATTGATTGCAACAGCTTAAGTACAGGAGCACTATGATAAAATTGGCTAGGAGATTTTTTCTGGTGGAGCTGCCATCCCAGATGTGGCGGCAAAAATAACAGCATCCTGAATAACATGCTCTATTGAGCTGTATTCAGGGGCAATTTTTCCATCTAATAAATGGCAAATTTCATCTAGCTTTATTATTACATCATACAGGTTGCATGCTTCTGCTTTGATCCTGATCATTACAACAAGACCTAGGTAAACAATTTAGTGAAGTCTCTGCCCTGAAAACACGCTGAGAACTCACAAAATTTATTTTATAGGCTACTTATTGCTGTGTTCTGAGGCGCGGCACAGACACATAACAGGGAATCCTAACCTTAGGATTGGATTCATACTAAGTCTTGGTTAGATAACAGAGAAGGCTATGCAATTACCTTGTAGCCCTGGAAGAATAATCTTTACTAGTTGTGGCTAGAGAGAGGCGTGGAAGTACAGAAGACACAAAGACAAAAATGTGAATAGAGCTTAAGATTTATTGGGTATAAAGATTGTGAATATATACTATGTAGCTTTACCACAAAACAGTACATGGACAGTAGGATCACTCACCACCAGCATTAGTGGGGCAAGTGAGTTTTGCAGGGATCAGGAAACCAAACAATTTCACTTCCTGAATTAGTCATCAACTCATTTTGAGTAGCAAAAGCAAGCAATTTGTCCTCAAATGGCCCACCAAAGATGAAATTAAAATACTGTGAATAGCTGCATTCACAACATTGCTCTCCTCTAGATTGGCCTTAGGGGGTGGTATTTACAAAGGAACTTTGCGTGCACTTGAGGAAAAGGATGGCCACTAGACAGGTGCTTTACAGTGTATTTGGACCCTTGCTTAAAGGTTACTTCTAGAGGGCCAATCCACAGAGAGTCCAACTTGTGTGTGCAACCACCTATTCTGTGTTGGTAGTAAGGACATGGTTGCCAACATTGAACTCAGGCAGGGGGGAGCGTCCAGCATTATTGGGAGAGAGCTCAAGAATCTTAGTCTTATAAGCAGAAGTATAGGCAGTGGCTTGAATATCAATTATGTGGTTGACTAAATCCTTGATGTGATTGTCAGGATTCATGGCCTTATCAGAGGTAAGCAGTGGGGCCCCCAAGAGTAAAGGGGTATTAGCTTCTTGCCCATATAACATAGCAAAGGGAGAGTACCCAGTGACATAATGTTTGCTAAGGCGGTATGCAAAGAGGGCGGCAGGTAAGTACAAGCCCCAGTTGGCAGCGTCCAAGTAAGTGAGCTTCCTCATGATGGAGACCAGTGTCAAGTTAGCATGTTCAAATGCCCCATTAGTGGAAGCATTGTAGGGGGCAGAGAAGGATTGGTGCAATCCCAAAGCTTCAACAACAGAGGTTACTAGCTTGGCATTAAAGTTAGTCCCA
Organism: Entomophthora muscae; assembly: GCA_014839935.2. Classification (NCBI taxonomy): domain Eukaryota; kingdom Fungi; phylum Entomophthoromycota; class Entomophthoromycetes; order Entomophthorales; family Entomophthoraceae; genus Entomophthora; species Entomophthora muscae. The sequence continues at coordinate 131,268 of QTSX02003058.1, read as the reverse complement.
TTATTGGAGAGCAACACTTGAGGACAGCCATGGCGGTAGAAAACGTCTTGCAACAGGAAGGCAGCAGTTGTCTTAGCTGTGATGTCCTTTGTAGGGAGAGCCTCTACCCACTTGCTAAAGTGGTCAACAGCAACCAGAATAAAGCAACACCCAGAACAAGAGCAGGGAAGAGGACCTACCGCGTCAATGCTAACAGTGTGAAAGGCATGTTGAGGGGGAACTAATTTGAACTTGTGGGCAGCAGCTCAAGGCCTCTGTAGCTGGCAGTTGTAGCAGCTAGCAATGACGTCTAGGATCAGCAGGCAAAGGTTCTCCCAGAAGTAGTTCTTCTGAAGCCAGTCATAGGTCTTGGAAATGCCTCCATGCCCATTTTCTTTATGAGCTTGTGACACCAACGAGAGGCAAAGACTGGGTTGTACATAAGGCAGATACTGATCTTGTACCTTTTTGAAGAGCTGATTGTTGTGTATAAGGGTATCTTTGGATAGCTTGGACAAGACCAGTTGTACCTCTTCTGTCTCACTTTCCCAAGAAGAAAAATACCCAATTAGTTTGTATAATTGGTTGGCCTCTGCAGGATGCAAAGCAAGAATATGCATTCTGGAGAGCCCATCAGTGTTCTGATTTTGAATCCCAGGGCAATGGAGCACAGTGAAGTCATAACCTTGTAGACGTAGAGCCCATCTAGCTAGTCGCCCTTCAGGCTCCTTCAGCTGTTGTAACCACTTAAGCAAAGTGTGGTCAGTGACAACTGTGAAGTGGGTTCCATATATGCAATGACAAAACTGCTGACTGCATGCAACACAGTGAGGCACTCCTTCTCTGTAACGCTAAAATTCTTTTCATGCTTATTCAGTACACGGGAAGTATAGGCTACAGGGTGGTCTACAACTTCATTGTCAAGCTGAGCCAAGATAGCCCCAATGGCAAGGTCACTAGCATCAGTGTACAAGATGGACTCCTTATTGTAATTGGGGTACACTAAAATGGGTGCTTCTTTGAGTTTCTGCTTTAGAGTCTCAAAGGTCTGCTGTTGGCTGGCGGTCTATTCAAAAGGAACATTACACAACAGTTGGACCAGGGGTTCACTAGTATCAGCAAAATCAGGAATGAATTGCCTATAGTAACCCATCATGCCCAGAAAAACTTGTACTTCTTGCAAGTTGGTGGGAAGAAGCATTTTGTTGATGGCTTCAACCTTCTTAGTCATTGGGCAAATCCCTGTCTGGGTTACTTTGTGGCCTAAGAACTCAAGACGTTCCTTGAAGAAGGCGCACTTGGAAGTCTTCAGTTTGAGGCCAGCTTCTCAAATCTTTATGAACACCTATTTGAAATAAGCCAGGTGATTGGTGATGGTAGCGCTGAAAACCGTTATACAATCCAAGTATACTAGGACGCACAAAAACTTCAAGTCACAAAGGATGGAGTCCATGGCCCTTTGGAAGGTGGCTGGGGCGTTGCAAAGTCCCTATGGCATGCAAGTAGGCTCAAAAAGCCCTTCAGAAGTAATGAGCTCAGCTTTTTGACAATCCTTGGGGGATAGGTCAGCTTTCCAGTATCCAGACGCCAGATCCATGGCAGAGAAGAACTTAGAGCCTCCAAGTTGTTGGAGAGCATCATCACTACGCAGCAAAGGGTATGAGTTCTTGGTCAAAGAGTTCAATTGGCAATAGTCCATCACAATACAATGACCCTCATCATTCTTCTTTAAGATGAGTATTGGATGCCCAAGGACTTTGGAATGGCACCAGCAGCCCAGCGTCTAACAGTTGTTTGAGCTCTTTAGATACTTGGGCGTCTTCTACACAACTGTGGCAATATGGTTTAGCACGGAAGGGGGTGTTGCCAGTGTCAATTTGATGGATAATGCCTTTGGCTAACCCATAATTGGTACTCTTCTTAGCAAAGATATCAGAAAATTGGTCTAGTAAATCTAGCACCTCTTTCTGTTGAACCGGAGACAGTTGTGGGAAGTCTTGCAAATTGAACAAGGATAGGACTTGGGGTTCATCCTCATGTAGGTTAAAATCTTGGAACGTGCCAAAGGGATGAAGAGACAGGACATCAGGAGCTCTCAACAACTTGCCATATCTGACAACCTGCCCCCCTAGACACAGTCATGGGGGGAGCAGTCAGGTTGGCTACCAACAATTGAACAGGGTCTTTATGGGAGACATCTAGGATTACAGGACAGATATAAGGTTTGTTGCACCATAATGAGGAGGAGAGTACAACTCCAAGAAGGTATGTTCAGGTAGTTCATAAGATATCTGGGAGTCTAGGATGGCCTGGAAGCCAGTGGGGATGTTGACAGAGGACGTGGCTAGGAGAGGGATCCCCTCAGACGCAGGGAAAGCCATGGGTGGACATTTCATGTTTGAAGAGTAGTTAAATATTTGAGGGTGAAAACCCCAGTGGGGTATTCCAAAGCGCACATCTTCAGGCGCTTCCCGGGAACTTTACCCGGCTCTTCAAAGATCAGAGGGAATTTGTATCCCAGAATAGAGAGGTAACCATCTTTTAATTTGATTATCCCCTTATATTCCCTAAGGAACTGGGTGCCAACTAAGAGATTATAACTCTTGTTTTCCAAGACAACTGCTGGCGCAGCTAGGAGAAGCTTGCCAAACCGCATGGGTAGAGCGGAGTATGCCCCTATGGCGTGGATCATAGACAGTCCAGCTGTTCCATACAACTGGTGATAATTAAGGTCAGGGGCTAGTTTGAGTTTCTTCACAAGTTTGGAGGAGACAACGTTGACAGGGGATCTGGTATCCAGGACTGCCTTGATCTTCACTTTTTGAATGGATATCTCTACTCAAGTGGTAGTGCAACAAAAGGGTGGAAGGACAGCCAAGATATCTTGAGCCTCTGCTAGTTCCTTGTCCTAATTTTTAATCATACATCTTAATCATGGGAACTCCTTATAAACAGTTTAGAGAGGGAGCAAAACAGATATATTCTTAAAGACAGCATTGGCAACCTCAGCAGCTTCTTCTGACAACTCCACTAGCACGGGGGACCTCTTAGCTTGAGTGAGGTAAGGGCAAGAGACAACTTCTTTGGCTTCAGGCAAAGGCTTAGCGGTAGTTGTAGTCTTTCCTGATTGCAATTTATAGGGGAATGTAAAGGTTTTGGGAACAGCAAGAACAGAGTACCCATATGCATCAGCGTTGTCTGTATCAGAGTCATCCAGGTCAGAGTCATCAGAGATATTGTGGAACAAGAGGAGGATAGGAGGAGCCTCATTATCAGCAGGCTCAGAGTCAGATATAGAGGGAGGGATTGAAAGAGAGTGGGAATAATTGTCAACCAAGAGTGTCTCTGCCTCTAGGTTGACTGCTCTTTTCCCGCCTGCTCTTTTGGATCAGCTCCTTCAACCCGTGGGTTGGTGCAGACTCAAGAATGGTGACCTATCTGACCACAGTTGTGGCAACCTTGGCGTCAAGGAGGATTTTGCAAGTTCATGGTAATAATGCAAGGACCACAGGAAGACAAACCAGAGTTAGAAGCAGCTCAACTTTCTCTAACAACTGCTCCAGAATGGGTAAGGTGCATGTCCTGCAACAGTGTCTTTATGCTCTTCATAGAGGAAAGCATAGCTTTATGGGCCTTGAAGTGAAGACACAGAAGCTGGTTAACTTTTAGGGCTTGAGAGCAAGCCATGTTGCTTCATATGTGGTCAAATGGCGGCTTGTGATCAGTTGTTGTCCTTCCAGGTAAAATCTATCTGTGAATTCAGCTAGGGTCTCCTTTAGTTTGAAGGCAATATGTATGAAGGCGTCCCTCTTTACTTCCAAACTAAGGTCACCACCAAAACTGTCAATCAGAAGCTGCTTCATATCTTCCCACGTCTCAATGGTGGGTAGTTCAGGCACCACCACCTCCTGGAAAGTCAGGTGTAGACAGGCCAAATATGTTCCTTCTCAACCTCATCTGATGCTTGTCTCATGGCAGTTTCATAGATAGTTAAGAAAGCTACAATGGTCAAGGTTTTTAGATCAAAGACTTGCTTAAAGATAGGCTCAAAGTGTGCTTTGGGAGTTGGACCATCATTGTTGCTATTGAGTACGTTTATACGTGGGGAAAATTCTGCTTTGGATTCAGAGGGGGGCTGTCTAGCCTACATCTGACAAACACTTTATTCAAGGGTATTCAGGGTCTCAACAGCGCGGGCACCTGTATTGATAGCTTGAGTGGTCTGTTGTTCAGTAACATCTAGGCGTTGACCTTGGGAGGTTACTACTGTGGAGAGCTCAGCCATTCAAAAGTAAGGGATGGCCCCACTGAGAGGAAAGGGTGAACCTGTTGTTCACAGAGTCAATCAATTCACCCATCTCTTGTAGATCTCTATCCAGCTCAGTATGATCCTGTTCAAATAATCCACCTTGTTAGCTAGGGCAATTGTTGTAACCAAGTTCCTAGACTTGCCTGCTAACGTATCTTACAATACACAGGGGGTGCTCAATGAGTTGCCCCTTGACGTATCTAACGACATGGATTAATCTGATGGCAATATCAAATGGCAGGGGGCTTCATCCTAATTAGGAGCGTTACCAATTTGACTTGCTGATCCCTGCACAAGTTATTCCTTGGCTTCAAACCTTACATGGAACTTCCCACTATGCCATCCCCTTGTGGCCTTGTGGCTTTCCCCATATAGTATATTAATCACAATATTCTACAATAAACAATACCTTATTCTTATTATTTTGCCCTTCCTATTGGACTGTTGTCTTCCCCAATTCCAAATACTGAATCCTCATTGGTTCAGTTGCAACACAATTGTTTCCCTAGTGCATTAGATTTGAGGGGCTCCTGGTAATCCAGGGCAGCAACCATCTTTGTCAACAACCCCAACTGGACTATCTACAGCTGTCATCATCTTGCGTAAGGCAGCAAGTTCTTGCTGTAGCTCAGCAACTTGAGCAGTCAACTCAAGCACCTGAGGGTCAGTTTGAAGAGCCTCATTAGGACGTCCTTAACTGCAAGTAGTTGTATGTAGCTCTTGAATAGCATCCCATATTTTCTGCTCTCTATCCACCAAGTCATAAGAAGGGGGAGAGGGCAGAACATCTGGCTTGGGCGTAGATAATTCATTCACTTGACTCTGGAGTTTGGCTATAGCAGCGGCAGTGGAAGCTCTCTATTGACCAAACGCTGTACTGAGTTCATTAAGGCTGTTAGCAGCAAAGTCTGCTACCTGCTGTAGTTGCTTAAATGAATACGTGATGAATGCATTGAGCTGCTGCACAAGCAGTTTGAAGTCAGAGAGATAAGCCTTCAAGGTGGAATCTACTTGAGTTTTCCAGGGTTGTTCTAGCTAATAAAACTTGTGTAGACGCTCCCTGAAGTATTCAAAAATGGACTTGCACATTTGTTTGATAGAATAAACCAAACAGGTCTGGGAGGTAACAGAGTTGCGCTGATTGTCAAATACCAATGAAAACAGGGAATGGATCCACTGTTGGTAGGCAGCAAACTGGTCCCAGTGATGAGTAACCACTGCTTGTAGAGACAAGATTCCTTGGATGTGCAGCCCCAACACCATCTGATATGGGCCAAGGCAGGCTGCACAAAGGACAATAGTAAGTGCTTGGCGGAGCCAGCCGCTGAGAGGAGATGCTGTGGAAATTAAGGAGCCACAATTAATTTGTAGTATTCAGCCCAACTGAACTGCAGCTGAAGGCAAGGGATGGCTCCTTCACGGGCTATCCCAAGGGCTACCAACATGACTTGTTCTAAGTCAAGGGTACTCAAGGGGTAAGCAACTAGGTGGGGACCATTCCTGAAGTTCATTACAGTAGGGATAATAGACAGGTTGGCAATATCTTTCTCAATAGGAGGGCTAGTAATTTCAGGTGAAGTTGTCTTTTGCATAGACAGAGGCAAAAGACCTGAAAACGTGGATGCAAAAGGGATAACCAAGGGGCTTACAGCCCCTGTAGTGAGTACCATTTTTGTTGTGTTGTGAGGCGTGACACAGACACACAACAGGAAATCCTAACCTTAGGATTGGATTTGTACTAAGTCTTGGTTAGATGACAGGGAAGGCTATGTGATTACCTTGCGGCCCTGGAAGAATAATCTCTACTAGTTGTGGCTAGAGAGAGGCGCAGAAGACTGGACAACACAAAGACAAAAATGTGAATAGAATTGAATTTTATTGGTGAATTAGTAAAAGAGATTTTTATGGTAGTTGATACCACAAAACACTAACAGAACAGTAGGATCACTTACCACAAGCATGAGTGGGGCAAATGAGATGCACAGAGTCAAGAAACCAAACAATTGTATTTCCTGATTCAGTCATCAACTCATTTTGAGAGGCAAAAGTAAAAGCAAGGTATTTGTCTTTGAAATGGCCCACCAAAGGCAAAATTGACACATGGTGAATAGTGGTATTCACGACACTTATTTTATTTTAAAGGACATGATAGCAAAGGTTTTTTTTCCATGGTTGGAGGTATTCCAGTCTCTTCAGAGCACCAGGCGGCCTTGAGGTCTTCAAAGGAGGCCACAACAGCGGGCAGGATGGCAGACAAACTGTTGCTAAGGTTTGTTATTTTTTCTTTGAATTTTTTTAGAATGTGGGATATTGTGTGTTTGGTTAGGAAACAGAAACAAACTTCTTCTTGTCCTCTCTCTATCTCAGGGGAGTTTTGGTATGGCATGGTTCTGACAAAGTCCCAGACAAGAAGGAAACAGAGCTTGCAGAATTTTGTGAGCGGAATATATTGGTCAAGGTGGAGGTTAGGGGCTGTGGCTAAAGCCAAGACCTACCATTCAGAGTCATCTTGCTTTGGTTGGAGTGCTTCAATTTGATCTGAATAATAGTGTAATTTTTTAATCATCTTGGAGGAAGCAGCTGATGTCAGGACCACTGAAGCCCTATGTGGGGCACATAGTTGGTATAAAATGTTTGCCATATATAGGGTTTTAGGTACTGCCAAACTACTCCTTTGGTTTCTTCAATAAATAAAAAATATTTAGTAAAATCCTTTTATTTATTTAATGTTTTATTTTTTACCTTCTTCTATATCTTTACCTGTTGCCCCCTTGACAGGGGCTGCTTCATAGGATTTGCCACTAGTTGATTGCTGGGCTTCTTTTGGTTTATGTTTCTTTTTTTCAGTTGCTCAAACATCTTGGGATCCTTTGACTACGCCTCTGTGGTCATGAACCCCTGTGGCTTTAACTTTAGGTAAGCAAGAACATTTTTTTGTACATTTAGGAGCCTGATCACAAGTTTTTTTGGTAACATTGGGTATCTTCTTCTTCACAGCCTTCACAGTAAATCTTTCTAGCTTGTTGTCTTCTAGCATCACCTCCTTTAGCATATCCTTTATCTTTTGATTGACCTTCTTGGTTTTAGCCACCGCTGCATCCAACTGCTTGATCATCACCTCCAATTCTGACATGTTTTCCTTGATCTTACCCTAACCCTTTTATACCAATAAAATATCTCAATAAACTATATCTATTCTATTGTATCTAATAGAGATTTAATAAGTTATCTGTCTTTTATTATAAAAAATTTGATAGCTTTAATACATTAAATTTAATTGATATTGATATTCTGCATATTCTTTGTATATACCAACCCATTCTAGGTATCATGAATGGCATATTTTGTCCAGGAACATGTTTTTTTCAAGTAAAACATGGTTTGTTCTTGAATCAGTATGCCAATTTTGACCCAAAGTACACATTTATTAAAAGATAACCACTTTCACAGGTTATATATAGATCATATAATTCAGAGGACATAAACCAACCCATCCTTAGTATCATAAGCAACGTTTTTTTATTTATGTAATTGTTTTTTCCAAGTAAAATACAATTTGTTCTTGAATCAGTATGCCAATTTAGACCAAAAGTACACATTTATTAAAAGTTAACCACTTTTTTCAGGTTATATATAGGTCATATATTTCAGAGGGCTTAAACAAACCCATCCTTTGTATCATGAACAATTTTTTTGTTCATGTGCAATATAATTTGCTTTATACTTGATATGCCAATTATTTGCGGAGTACAAATTTATTAAAAAATAATTACACTCAGGGGTTATATGTAGACTATAAAGTTCAGAGATATATATTGTGTGATGGATTATTTTTATTAATTATATTGTTTTCTATTACAACTTTAATATATTTGAAGCACTGCAATAAAGTGAATTTAAAAACTATAAATGTTATGAAACAGCCAATTGGAATATCTGTATATGTGGTGTCTTTGTGCTTGGCTCAGACCAGACATGCCTCAATTGTTGTACTGTAAATTCAAAACCTAAAGGTAAAATGCGGGATTGCCAAATTCTTTTGCTTGAACTCACCAACTTAATGGAGTAATTTTTATCCCAGAACAACTATTTTTTATATAAAAGGATGAAAAATATTTGGGTAAGGTGGTGGGTTTACGCAAAAGAATTTGGCAATCCCACATTTTTACCTTTAGGTTCTGAATTTACAGTACAATAACTGAGGTGTGTCTGGTCTGAGCCAAGCACAAAGACACCACATGTACAGATATTCCAATTGGCTGATTTTTAGCACTTGTAGTTTTAAATTTAATTTATTGCAGTGCTTCAAATATATTAAAGTTATAATATAAAACAATAGAATTAATTAAAATAACATCTCACTGCATATATATCTGAATTTTATGATCTACATATAACCCCTGAGTGTGATTATTTTTAATAAATATGTACTTTGGGTCATACTTTGCATACTGATTCAAGAACAAATCATGTTTTACTTATACAAAATATTTTTTCATGATACCCAGAATAGGTTGGTATATACAAACAATATACATAATATCAACATCAATTCAATTTTATGAAATAAAGCTATCAATTTTTTCATAATAAAAATCAGATAATTTCTTAAATTTCTATTAGATACAATAGAATATATATAGTTTATTGGGATATTTTATTGGTATAAAAGGGTTGGGATAAGATCAAGGAAAACATGTCAGAATTGGAGGTGATGATCAAGCAGTTGGACGCAGCTGTGGCTAAAATCAAGAAGGTCAATCAAAAGATAAAGGGCATGCTAAAAGAGGTGGTGTTAGAAGACAACAAGATAGACAGATTTGCTGTGAAGGCTGTGAAGAAGAAGATACTCAGTTTTACCAAAAAAATTGTGATCAGGTGTCAGGATTTCTGGATATTGACTAATTAACGGATTCAACAAAATAACGCGGGCCAGCAGTTAATCACTCTTAATAATGGTTTCACCCACATAACGCGGGCCAGCAGTTAACCACTCTTAGGAATGGTTTCAACAAATTAATGCGGCTGCGGGTTTGTGGAATCAATGGATTCAAATTATCAAATCATATCCTGGCAATTGCAAAATCCCTATTCCTAATTAATAGTGAAACATGCAGATATTGTGCAATTAATTAGTCCACCTCAACAACCACCTCAAACATGCTTCCAGTATATAATTACTATTATAAACTTTAATTACATTCTAGAACAAGGGCCATCATATGGGCCATCATCTGAAATGCTTCTAGAAGAGCCCAAAATAGACTGGGCTGTCAAGCCAAACACTCTAAGATAAAAGGCTGTGAGCCTATTGTATTATAGCAGCTCTGATTGAGGAATAATCATCTCCAACAACTAGTAGCTGGTACAACTAGCTAGCCACCTGGAATGTGGTCCAGGTTCACAGCTACTCCACTCAGATTGAGGGATAGCTGCACAGCTTCAGAAAGGATAATGAGCTGTAGAAGTTGTCAAGCAAACTTCTGTCACAAACCGCACACACTCAAGGTTGGGCCAGAGCTAACTCAGATAAACGCGGGCAGCTGGGCCAGCCTCAATATCAGTCTTCTAATAAAGAGTTGATATTTCAAATCCTTTCCCTAGTTCAATTCTAATTAAGTGGAGAGCAAAAGATCATACCGTTTCCATACTGTATTAATCCCTATAGTAAAATATAAAGACAACAACTTATGAACCTATATCCAGAAGTAGGAAGAACCTACCCAAATCCTTTTGGCCTTGGGCCCTGTCAGACTTGCTACTTCTGATGACAACAACATATTCCGGGCCAAAGGTTACGCCAAAGTGACAGGTTCTCTGTACTTTCCTAATGTTAGAAGACTTAGGATATCATCTGGCTGATGACAAAATAACATGGTCTGCAATTTTCTGACACCAGGCTCCTAAACTTACAAAAAGATGTTCTTGCTGACCTAAAGTTAAAGCCACAGGGGTTCATGACTGCAGAGGCGTAGTCAAAGGATCCCAATATGTTTGAGCAACTTAAAAATAAAAAGAAACAGAAACCAAAAGAAGCCCAGCAACCAACTAGTGAAAAATTCTGTGAAGCAGCCCCTGTCAAGGGGGCAACAGGTAAAGATACAGAAGAAGGTAAAGAATAAAACATCAAATAAATAAAAAGATTCTACTAACTATTCTTATTTATAGAAGAAACCAAAGGAGTAGTTTGGCAGTACCTAAAACCCTATATATTGCAAAGCATTTTACAGCAACTACATGCCCTAAATAGGGCGTCAGCTGGTACTGACGCCAGCTTCTGCCTCTTAGATGATTAAAATTTAAAAAAACATTACCCTATGAAACAAGAAAACTTACAGCACCCCAACCAAAGCAATACAACTCCAAATGACAGTGCCTGACTTTGGCTGCAGCCCCAACCAAGACCTTAACCAATATGTTCTGGATCTTGGCTTCTGCAAGCTCTTTTTTATGCTTGTCTGGGACTTTGTCTAAACTATGCCACACCAAAATCTACCCAAGATAGAGAGAGGACAAGAAGAAGTCTGTTTCTGTTTCCCAACCAAGCACACAATATCCCATATCCTAAAAAAAGTTCAAAGGAAAATATTAAACCTTAGCTATAGTTATACCGCTGCTGTACCTGAAGTTATATGAGACCTTGGAGACTTTGGTGCCTCCTGGTGCTCCAACAGAACCTAAATACCACTAAAAATAGAGAGAGAAAACTTTGCCACTACATCTTTTAAAAATTAAATCAGTACCCTATACAATAAATTTTGTGATTTCTCAGCCCTGTTTGCAGGGCAGAGATTTCACTTGATTGTCTACCTAGGTCTTTTTGTATTGGTGTACTTTAAAGCAGAAGCACACAACCAGTCTGATGTGATAATAAAATTGGATTGTTGTGTTCTGAGGCACAGCACAGACACATAACGGGAAATCCTAACCTTAGGATTAGATTTGTACTAAGTCCTGGTTAGATGACAGGGAAGGCAAATGTGTTTACCTTGCAGCCCTGGAAGAATAATCTCTACTCTTTGTGGCTAGAGAGAGGTGCAGAAGTACAGAAGACATAAAGACAAAAATGTGAATAGAACTTGATTTTATTGGTGAATAAGGAAATGTAATATATAGTGGTTGAGAGTACCACAAAACACTACCAGGATGGTAGGATCACTTGCCACCAGCATTAGTGGGGCAAGTGAGTTGTGCAGGGATCAGGAAATCAAACAATTTTATTTCCTGAATTAGTCATCAACTCATTTTGAGTAGCAAAAGCAAAAGCAAGAGATTTGTCCTCAAAATGGCCCACTTAAGGCAAAATCAAAATACTGTGTTTAGCGGTATATTACAACATGGATGAATTTTGCCATTTATTGACAGGAAAAAATGCCCCTGAATACACTCAATAGAGCATGTTATTCAGGATGCTGTTATTTTTACAGCACATATGGGATGGCAGCTCAATTAGAAAAAACATCCTGGCCAATTTTATCAGTGTTCCTGTATTCAAGACGCCAGAATTTATATGGTACAGGGCCAATGTCAACATACACGTTGTCAATAGAAATTACTAGTCTATTTCAAAACAATGTCCTGGAAGTCTGCTGCTCTCACCTTAATAAAGCTCTAAACCCAAATACAATTTTTAAAATTTTTATATATTTTTTCCTCTATAATATATTATAATATAATCAAATCATCTTTATTCAACAAATAAATAAATAAATAAATAATATAAAATATATTTCTGTATTTTCATCTATTCATCCTTCTTGTTTTGTTAATTTTTTTTAATATGCTGTTCTATAACAAGAAGCATATAAATAATGCCAATATAAACTAAATCAAATAAAATCACAATAGAAAATATTACTTTGTGTTATTTGCGCATTCATTCCTTCATAAATTCATTCATTCAATTTGCTTTTATTTGTAAATTTTTTTTAAACCTGACAGTATACATGCAGAATCACAGAAAAAAAGCAATATAAAATAAACTAAATTAATGCAAATATTAAAAAATAATATGCTAGAAATCATTCAGAATAGCAAATCCTTTAATTGATGGGTGCTTGAAAAGTCATAAAGGGAGAAAAAATCAGTGTGGCTGTAGATTTTTGTCACAGTCTAAGCTGGGAGGGTATGGACACCAACCTGCAGCAAATTAAATAAATATTTAGGCCCAGGTGGCACACTTTTCTTGACCACTTGCTTGAGTCACCCAAAGACCTTCTCAATTGGGTTGAGGAATGGGGAATAAGAGGGAAAGAAGAGAAGGTGTAAAGGCTCTGTAGCCAATTGTTGGGAGCCAATTTCCACACCAGGCTCAATCACCTGGAACTCGTTAAAAAAATCAGCCACCTTGTGGAGACCAACATTATCAAGCACAATTACATTGGTGACACTCAAGCTGGTTACTTGAAGGTGCTCCCAAACCAATTGTAAAAATCCCAGAAAGGCCCCACTATTATGGGAACCCTTGATCATTTGGTAGAGCTCAATGCCAAGGGGACCAAGAAGAGCTATCATTGAGTGGGCAACAGGCCGGACAGTTGCATACCAGGACATGCCATTCTTTTTGCCTTTGGGGACATATTTATACTCATTGCACATCAACAACGCAAAAGAGGACTTGTCAATATAGAAGAACTTTACTGTGCCCTTCTCCTTGAGAGCAATAACTGTATTGGTGTATTTCTGGCAGTACTTTATGTTGTCTGGAATGTTCCAATTGTATGAAGAAACGCTGATTTTCTTCCAGGAGAATCTCAGACTCTTCACAGTGCAATAATTTGTGGAAATTGAGGCCTCAATGCCAAAAACAGACATAATCATTGACTGAATATTTTCTAGTTCAGGATGGCAGTTCCAATCAATCCACTTTCAGATTGCCCACATATGCTTCTTAACCAATAGGACTGGTTCATGCTTGGATTTCTCCAAAAAGAGAATGGTACCTGTTTTAAGAAAGGTTTTTTGGAGCCTTTGGGCAGATTTTTCTGAAATTCTGACAATGGCTGCAGCCTTCTTTTAGTCTGATCTCTCCTCCATGAGCCTCATGAAGGTCTTGCTGGTTTTCAAGGACAATGTGATACTTGGGCTTTTTGGCGCTGGGAGCAACTCCACGGGCTCTGCCATAACACAGGGTATAGGCACAGGGCTGTAAAATGCAGCAACCTTTTTAAGCACCTTCTGCATGTTTGTTGTTTGGAAATACTGGGACTGCTTGTTATCATCTTGCTTTTTGGTATCACTGACATAGGGATCATATGATGTGTCAAGCACAGGCTTAACCTTCTCCAGAAGGGTTGGTGTTCACTGTTGTGGTGGTATACAGGGTTGTACACCAAGGACACATTCTTAGTTGTGATGTCATTTACCATTTTGGTGGTGATGACCTTGGTGTATTTTTGGGTGTCCTTATGGACACTGGGATTTATGCTCCATGCCCTTGCACTCTATTCCCCTTGAGCTGGTTGTGTTGGTGCAATCTGAATATTGAACTCTCCTCTGTCTTCTTCCTGAGTAGGCACTTATGTTGCACTAACTCTGCTCTTTTTGACCCTCAGGGACAACCACAACTGCGGCCACAACAAGTCCATTGTTACTTGTTTGTTGTGAATATTCCATTTTGGTATACAAGTAGATTAAAATTAGAACAGTTTATCTATATAATTTATTCATTATGATTTTTATCACTCCATTTATAGTAGCATGAAAGCTAGTAGTCACTGCCATTTTTTTAAATTAGGTTTTAGATTTCTATATTAATTATTTTTGGGTTGTAAATGTGCACTGTTGAACACAAGTTTGGATAAATTTTATATTTTATTGATTCTTATCCCAAAAAATACACTCAGAATATTTTTTATTCTAGATGTACTCTTAATTAGGACAAGTTGGTAACAATATTATAGATTCACACATTTGTTTTGACATTTGATGTTTACACTGTCTGTTTCAGTTGCTATTGAGGCTCAATGTTGGATTAAGTTTGTAACTTTTGTGACTGAGTTTCATATGGTCACAAAAAATATATTAAATATATTAGAATGGTTTTGTGACTGAAACTCATGTGTTCTAGTGTTTGGTACACTTATTGTTGAATTGTTAATCAACTATCTCCAGTTTGAATAGGTCATTGTATGACTGGACATATTTTATAAATAGCGGACATCTTCTGTGAAATTATCTTCTATTTAGATCTACCAAGTTAAAATTTGTTTTGTGACTAAATCTATGCATTACAAACTGACTAATATATGTTTATCTCTACAGGTTTGAAAACTACTGTATTATAGCAACAAAAGAATACATACAGGTCATACCAATATAAATTAAATGATAAAAATTATTGGGGCAAGTTTTATTGGGCAAAATGGATTTGGCGGGGAAAACTAGTTGATGGGCTGGAATGAGAGAGGAGGCCTTGATTGGCTGGGGATGGGTTTTAAACAACTGGATTGATTGGCTGGGGACTAGGGCGGCTGAAGGGCCCAGTGATGATTGAGTGCCTTCAGTGGCTTGGAGAAATTAATTGTACATGACATTATATTTGGACTCAAGGAGGTCAGCAATTGGCTTATACGCCAGGGAATTGCAAGGGGGCAGTTGTGGGTCCTTTGGTGATTAGCTACTGCTGAGATCATTCAAGGCCATATATTTAAACATTTCAGTAACCTTCTGACGGGAAACAGCACAGTGGGGTTGTTGGCTGCACTAACCACTTGGCTGAAGGTGTAGGGTTGCGCCCACAGATGGTGTCCCCAATGTTGAAGAATAACATATCACCCAGGTAAAAATCAGTATACCCAGCAGGGAAAGTCAATATGTTGTGGTCACCTGCTTAGATCTTCTTGGAGGCCACTTCAGCGCACTCCATTTGGTGGCTCAGGAAAATTTTGAATCTAAAATTGGCTAAGCTCCAGGTAGCTAGCAAGTTGGAAAGAAATTTCCTGTACCAGTACCCATTGGTGTAACTGGTTGTGGTTTGGTAAAAAACAGTGCTTTTGGGGAAGCCACAAGGAAAACGCCAATCATAATCCCCTCTGATTCATTTTTTTACCCTTGGGGGTGTTATTTTTACTTAAAGTGCCATAATTCTGAACTTGTAATGACAATTTGTAGTAGTATATAAATATGACATTGTCCAAAATGGAGGACAGGCAGCAGGTGATGATGGCACCAATAACAGGGTCCTAGGGATAATTAGATTCATTATCCAACTTATTGGCTGGCTGATTGGTCAGAATCAGATCACTGATTACAAGCCCATGTATACAGACCTGTGCTGTATGGCTAGCAATGAAAATGCCCTGGAGCCCAAGTAAGCGGCGGACCTCAGTTAATTGGAGGTATGGGTCCTGCTAGAAGAAGTCAAGCATTAGGGGATGAGCCTCCTTTATCTGTGAGTCAATCTGCTTCTTTGGCTTCTTGGCTTGCTTTGCACCACCTCTCTTCAAGAAGGCTCGGAACTCACACTTGATCATCATCTCACTAAATTGAAGCTGAGTGGTAATTTTGGCAAAATTTATGCCACTCTTATTGAAGCTCACAATCTCCTCTATCACCTCATTGATTATGTTATGTTGTTTTTGGCTAGCTTTGGGATAAAGGGACCCGGATTAGACAGGGCAAGGGTTACTTGGCCTGAATTCTTAGGCAATGATTGGAGAGGGATGGAGGGGTCCATAGTTGCCCAGTCTCCAGAATGTGGTACAGGCGCTAGTTGAGCCTGGTATTGGGGAGCACCATACTGGCTATCAGAAAAACCACCCATTGATGGGACTGGCAACACATATAACTCACCCTCCTCATAACTTGCATTGAATTGGGTGTACACAGGAAACACAGTGGTTGCACTCTCTTGATCAGCAGCCTGAGATTGGAGTAGCTCCTGGTACTGCTCCTCAACAACGTCAAATTTATCTTTACTTGAAAAACTCATACTAACAAAAAGCAATAAAAATTCTATTAAAAACAGAAACTAAAGTATTTCTAGGGAATTAATTTTATCTAAATTAGTGCTCTTTTTTGAGACATTTTCTTAGAAATAAATGTCCAAATTTAGAAGCACATACAGTGAAAATAGTGCTGTAGTTCCCTTAATTGATTTTGGTGGATTTACTCCTGAAATCTACTATTTTCAATATGAGTCCCAAAAATCAATATTTTCAAAAAATGAGTTGTTTTTTTGTTTTTGTCCATCACTTTTGTTGTAACTGTGCTGTTTTAGCAGAGTTACAAGTGGAAACATATTTGGAAACTAGATAATATTCTTTATTGAGAGATAGTGATTATATAGTTAAAGTTAATCATGGATAAAAGGAACATGATTTTGTAGATCACATGGTGGGATGATAAAGGGGGTAGCTTGATCCTAATAATGAGTCAAGCGCCAAAATGAGGTATCCAACATAAGGGAGCATCATTTTTTCAAGTTGTTGGATTTGGAAATTCAGGTTGACTTCCTAGTTTGGCTCAGAGTGACTGAATAATTGAATTCTAGGTCACAAACCTGCTTACTCAGAACTTTGCTGGCGGGTTGAGCCTGCTGTTTTGACACTTTTGTGACTAAACCATATGTGCTCTCTGTTTGTTATATATTTTCCAAAAACCTTTATCAAATTTGATGTAGAATGCTTCAGGAAGTAGCTGGATTATGTGCGTTCTGAATTTGATTCCCATGTGCTTGCTGTCTCATTTTTGGAATTTGGTATTTGCCTTTTTTGTTGTATGATTGACTATTTCTGTTTTCTGGCCTTAGATAAAGGCAAACACCAGAATTAACTCATTCCACAAGTTGCCTTACTATATGTAAATAATCATAATTAAAAATACTTCAATGTCAACAGCATTGAAAAGTCAGAATTAAGTTTTAACTCATGCAGACTACTAAATGTTGACACTTTTTTAATAATAAGAAACCTGTTTCCTGAACATTTTACTTAATAAAAATTAAGCTTCAAGATACTTTTTAGGGTAATGTGACAACATAGACTTTAAAAAATTCCATAAAAAACTATACATGACAATTAAAAAATTCATAAAAATACACTTCAAAAATAATTCACTATGAAATTAGCTATCTTTACTATAATAAATTTTTCCTACTTATAAAAAATCCAATATACAAAAAATACTACATAAAATTTCACATATTTTAAAAAAATATAATAATCAGAAACAGTAATATAAAGTTTTTTTCTATATTGAAAACTACAAAAAAAACATATAATTTACTAGTAAAATACCAATATATGCCATGTAATACAGTCTAAAGCATCAAACTATCAATAGAAAATCAATGATTTTATAAAAAAAGTATCATAAGTTATTAATAAGTTATTTAGAATAACTATTTATTTAAAAATATTATACTGAACATATAATAACTATATAAAAAATTAGGCAATACTCAATCAATTTAATTGAAAGCTAGACTGTGATTTCCTGGTTGCCATTAAGAATTGTGGCAATCTTCTTGATGTATTCCCCAATCTCTGAAAGCTTATATTTGGCCTTTACAACGTCCTTGATCTTCTCTTGCTCTTTTTCTCTTTGGTGGTTCTCTTCTTCTTGGATGGGTGGTTCTCAATATCTCTGATGGATGCAGCAGTCTTCCCCTGTTGGACTTTGAGGTGCTTGTAGAAGGTATTGTATCTGGGTTTGATTCTAAAGGAGGACTTTATATGCTTATGCCAGCCCTCCAAAGATGAAGTAGTTTTCATCTCATCCTTAAGAACTTCCTGATAGCAGTTCCAGTTGGCTTTGGCTCTGGGCTTTCTCCAGCGCTTAGTGACCTTACGTCCAATCCACTGTGGTTTGTAATATTCAATGAAAGGGTAGAAGGTATCATCATGTTTCTTGGCATATGGATCCTGGCATAGGAGCTCAAAGGCTTGTCCAGCATGCTCTGGCTTTAAAAAGGCTAGTGCTACAAACTGCTGAATTAAGAACTTGCACTTTCCTGATGTACTAGATGGTAGAGCTTGCTGAGCTCAGGTAGACCCTTTAGTTGCCTGTTGAAAGCCTGTCAATAATGGAAAAAAACCCTGGACCTCTCCATCAAAGGTGTTTACAAAAGCGTTATACTGGGCAGTTTCATAGTCCATGATTATAGTTGAGTGGCCAAGTGCTTTATCATGAGCTTCTTGTTCTGCAGCAAGGGTGGCTTCATCCTTTTCATCATCATCTGGATTGACTCTAGTGTTATGGCCAGGGTGACTCTTTTTATTATTGGGTAGGGCTTTGATGCCCTCCTTAAGAATTTTAAAGGCCTTTGTGTAGATCTCTTCTGTTGCCCCAGGAAGCAGAAAGTAGGCAAATGGGAGCACCTTACCTTCAATAAGAGAATGTACAACCCATAGTTGGTAAAAAAAGGCGGGGGCATACTGAAAAGGTACCATCACATAACCAGGTCTCTGAATCTCTTAACTGCTCCAGGTTCTGTTGTGTAGCATAGCATATAGTTCTTTTCTCTGATGTAGGCCCATCATCATATAAAAGGAATACCTCATCATCATTGAACATCTTCAGCTCATCTGTCAAGACTAACTCTTCTTGGACCATGGCAGATTTCTTATGGGGGAATAGATCACAGTGTTTGTCATATATGTACTTCACTAACTGGTTGCGGTCAGGGATGAGCTTCAGGTTCTCATTAATTAGATGTGTGGTGGCCTTAACTGCCAGATCAGAAGCCTTGACGTCTTTGAAGACTGGAACCATTTGATAGAGGTACCACTTTAGAAGCTTTTCAATAAGATTGATTGGAGAATTGCATGTATGCTCTCCTTTTTCACTAGTGACTTTATCCCATCCTTCTGTGTTGATCCTGGCAGTGCAGCTTCTATCTTCACACACATAATGATTGCTTTTTCTGCTCTCTTTTGATTGTTGCAATTAAAAACATAGCCATAATAGACTAAGCTTGCGCCTCCTTTGACGGACATTAGAGGGGAACCCCAAGGGAACTTCTTTGGGAGCTTAAACTCTCCTTTGATGTTACATATATTGTGAACTTTTAGGGGATCCCATAGGCCATTTGGTTCTTGATGATAGTCAGACAGGTAATCAGCAGGATCTTCTTTGTTCATACTTGATGAGGAGGATGGAGGTGCAGATTTGTTGAGCAGTGGAGGGGAATTATCTGGAGTTGGATTTTTGCGCATCTTGGACTGGGATGAACTTGATTCCTTGGGGCTTGATTCCTTTGAGCTTGATTCATCTGGGCTTGACTTGGGTTCTGGACTCTTGGGCATCTTCTTTCTTCCTTGCTTGTTTAGTGAAACCTCATCTCCTTCTGATTGGTACCAGCTTGAAGAAGAGGAGGGGGCAGGGGAGGGCTCTTTGCTTTCAGGGTCTGGGGTCTTCTCCTCTGTCTTCTGTTTCTTTGAGGGCTCTTTGGCTGGTTTTTTGTTGTGGTAGGGACTTTGGGCCTTTCCAGAGGCTTTGGGCACTTTCTTAGTTAACTTGGGGTTCTTTTGTGGCTTCTTGGAAGATTTTTCCTACAATAATTAGAGTATAGTTCATAAAGTAAGAATAATCAGTTGAAACATGAATAAAATTAAATAATAATAACTTGTTTTATTTTTTATTATTAATAAAATAGTTTATAGAAGTATGAAAAGTGCTTTTAGAGCTAGTTTATTAGTAAAGAATAGAAAAAACCATTCTTAAATAAAAAGTTGACACTCTTGTAGTCAAAATAGTCAAAAATATTTAATTTAGTTTGTCAGCATAAAAAAACACTTTAATTTTGACGTCAACATACTGACAGTCAGCATTAAAGTAGAAAAACACTATGTAAATCACTTATAAAGCTTAGTTAATATTTTCTGGAGTTGGTTTTTTAAGGCCAAAATTGATTATTTTTAAACTTAAAAAAATAAAGATTTGCATATGTAACTTATGAAAACTAAATAATAGGAATTGTAGAGGAAAGTCTAAAGTACAGTCCTGGGTACTTTGGCCTGAATTATCATACCATTGTATGTGTGCTTTTTGTTAAGCGGCAGTGTTTTACTAATAAACCAGTGAAGGTGGTAGGACACGCCATTTCAAAAACGGCATCTCAAAATACAGCATCTCAAATTTTTGCTATCTCAATTTACTAGTAAAAACGCCATTTTGATTTACGGCATTTTGACTAAGAAAAAACAGGTTTAAAATTTTAGATTTTTGAACCCCCCAAAAAACCCTAAAAAAATCTCAAAACATAAAATTCAAAAAACATTTCTAGGCTTAAAAAAGCCTCAGAATTTTAAATCTGCAATGAAAAATGGGGTCAATCAGTAGCAACATAGTTGTGTAAAGCCAAAAAGTTAAAATATATCCAAAAACAACCATTTTCATTGATTTTAACTACAAACTATACTTTAAAATAAGCATAGAATTGTACCAAATACTAAATAAAACTAAAAGAATGATAAAAGTAAAGGGAAAAAGAGAGAAGATAGAGTGGTGTTTATTGAGGAAGGATCATACATTGGTTGAAAGAGCAACTGAGATAGCTTGGAGATGCTCAAGCTTGCTATCCTTGGGATAGTAGGCAAGGACCACCTTGCTAATCTCTGTATACTTTTTCACCACTTTGGTTAGCTTGGGGAGATCATCCTTGGTCTTCATGCCTGTTTTAAAGAGGCAGGCAGAGATGGCCTGCTGAGTCTTGAGATGGACCATGATTTTGTTGAACTTAGGCTTCTGAACCTGGACCCTTGTGGCAAATTGACTATGCCACCCTTCAAGAGAAGAGGTGGTCTTGATTAGGTCATCCTTTACCTGCTTAAAGCAGTTTCACTGGATTGAGTCACCGTCTTTTCTGATGTGGTGTGCTCCTTGAAACACTCCAACCCATTGAGTTTCAAAATACTCTATGAATGGAGCAAAGGCTGCCTGGTTGGCAATAATGTAGGGATGGCAGAGGAGAGCATCGTAGAAGGCATTGGTTTCCTCCTTCCGCACAAGGGCAAGGGCAGCAAAGCAGTTGAACACGTCCTTTGCTTCCTTTGTGCCTTCAGTGTAGACCAGCTCATGGAGGTCAGAGCACTTTTGAAGGCGGCAGCAGAGTGCCTGCCAAAAGTGAAAGTAGCATCCCTGAGGGGAGCTCTTGAAGACTCTAATAAAAGCATTGGCCTGAGTCTGCTCAAAATCTACTACCAGGTATTCATGATATGGAAGGCTTTTGGGCTTTTTCTTGATGGGGGTGGCTTCCTCTGACTGGGCCTTTTTCTTGCGCCCTCTAGTCTCCTTTGGCTCCTCTTCAATAGTTGAGATGATCTCATCCAACTTGGCCTTTAATATTGTTAGAGCCAGGACATAGGTTTCCTGCTTCTTATTTGGGAGGGAAAAAAAGACCAGGGGAAGAACAAGATTGCCAACCTGCCCATGGATATTCAAAAGCTGGCTAAAGAGCTTTGGGCAGGTTGAGAATGTTCCATCTGCAAGCCAGGTCTGCATTTTAAAAGGTTGCAAAGATCCTGGGAGGTAGCAAAGCAGATGATCCGCTCTGGGGCATGTTGCCCATCATTGTGAAGGAGAAATCTCTCTTTGTGCCGTGAAAGCTTTTGCTCTTCAGTTAAAATCAACTGGTCAATTGATTTAGCACTGACGCCTTCAGTGCTCAGAGCATATCTCTGGTCAGTGAGATATCTCTGAAGTTTTGAGGCGCCACCAACATTTGCAAGTTGGGTATCATTTAGATTAATAAGTGCATCATTTACAACCTCAGTTGCAGTTTGGTCTTTGGTGGTTGGTATGACCTGGCAAAGAAATCAGTGGATCAGTTGATACAGTGGATCAAAGGGCTTGGCACAGTCATGCCCAATAGTCAGGGCTTTAAAACGAGTGAACCCATAGGTGGTGAGTCTAGCTGGACAGCCAACATTATTACATTTGAAGTGATGCTGACAAATGGGCTTCTTCTTGTTGTTGCAGCTGAAGCTGTAGCCCTTGTGGACAAAGCCAGCACCCCCCTTTTTGGTCATAATCAGATAGCTGATAGGGTAAGTTGGGGGCACAGCAAAGGAGCCATTTCTGTTGCATACATTATGGATGGTATTAAGATCCCAGAGTTCAATTGGCTCATCTGCAGGAGCACCAGGCTCAGGCTGCTGCTCTTCTTCATCCTCAGGCTCTGAAGTGGGGTCAGAGTGGCAGTTAAAGTTGAATAACTTCTCTTGAGGGTCTGACAAGGAGTAAACAAAAGGAGAATGGGGAGGGGTTGGGCTTGTTTCCTCAGGCTCTGGTGAGGGCGTAGTGGTCTTGGGGGAGCTTTACCCTTAGCAGGCTGCTTTTTAGGGGTAGTTTTGGCCTTTTTGGCTTTTGGAGGAGTGATCTTGGACTTTGAAGCCTTGGAGGCCTTGGACGCAGCTTTGGTGGTAGGCTTGGGAGGCATCTAAAAGTGAATTAGTATCAAAATATGAGAAATTTGGGGGTTGTTTTTAAAGAGAAAAACAAGAATGTTTTTAATATAAAAGTATCAATTTTTTTACATAGAATTTCAGAGGAGATCAAATAATATATACTATTAAAATTTCAATGTTTTTTTTTGAAAAAATAATTTTTTTATTAGTAATGCAAGTAGGCAAAACTTTGAGTTTTGACTGAAAACTTTCTCTCAAGATGGTGTTTCTAAAGTGACGTTATTGAGATGCCGTAGCTCAAAAACATAGTGTTTTTGACCATTTTTTATATTAAATTAAGAAATCTACAGTGGAGCTACCTCAACTAGACCAAAGAGTAAAACTTGAATTTCTCAAAAACTAGCTTATACAACTGGAGTTAAAAAGTACCCAGTTGTTTAGAGGAGGCCAAGAAATATATATTTGCAAATTTCATATGTTTTCTTACATTTTTTGCTTAAGTGGTTTTAGACGTGAAACTATACTTTTGAAAAGTGGAAAGCAAAATTGTGGTGGGGGAATTGATATAGCGTAGCCTGGCATCATATGTAATTTCCCCTTATTTTCCCCTATCCATTGTGCGCCTTGAATCAATTGGGTGATGTGAAACTCGGTGGAATTTGAAGTGACATAAATTGAAATGGCTTAATCACCCTCTTCTATATTAAAATCATTATTAAAATATTTTATTGATGAAACCCTTATCAATGTATCCATGTATAATAAAGTTATATTTTACATATAAAAAACTGGTTTTTTACCCAGCAATGACAAACACTAGAAGGACTAGTATAGTGGCGTCTTTTTAGGTTGTTCCTTTTATAAGTGTCTTAGATTAATACTATAGGAACATCTTCTGGCACTATACCACAGGCTTTATTTTAGTTTGGGTATAAACTTATTTTAGTTTAATATAGATGGTGTAATTCAAAATGATGTAAAGTCAAGATGTCGTAAACACACCCCACACTAAGTGATTTCATATGTATATAAAGTTAGCAAAAAAGATTTAATTAATCTGACTTGAAGTGACAGAATTGAGATGGCGTAAATTTGAGATGCTGTATTATAAAATTATATGTAAATTTTAACTATTTAATTGTTTTTTATTCTTTTGTGATTCAAAATCACTAACGCAAAAAACGCCATCTCAAATTTAATTTGAGATGGCATTTTTTGAGATGCTGTTTTCAAAATGGCGTGTCCTACCATGAAGGTGTCAACATTTAGGCAGTCAGTGTTCTTTTATAGTAACTCTCTTATTAAATCTTGCTTAAATTATGTCACTTTGTTTGCTTAGCCAAACCCCTTTGTTACAATTTAAGTGATATGTCAATTTGACACAAAGCAACATTATAAATACATATATAATTTCTAGTTTTACCATATGTGTTTTGGCTTAAGTGGACTTCTGGAAGTAAGCTATAGTTTATCCAGTGAGTTTAAAATAACAGTAAATATCTAAATAATACAAATAACACTCTGAAAGTTGGCATATGTCTTTGTTCAATGCTTATCTTAATATATATTTAATAAAAACATTAATATAAAATATAAAATATAAAAATAGTTATTTTTAGAATATTGTGTATTTTATTAAGAAATTTATGGATTTTTATTTGGGGTCAACATCCAGATATTACTTACTGTAGTTGACCCTAATGTAAAAGTACAAAGAAACTTACATTTTCATAGTAAATTATATTAGTTTTTTGGCTTAAAATTAAGCCTTTGTTTAAATGGTGTTGACATTATGTCTGTTCCTTTTTAATTTTTCAATTCTGACTTAATAATTCACTATGAAAAATTAGCTTAGTTTTGGAAATGCCCAATTCTGGCGGATAAATACCAAAATAATGTCAACTTACTGAATGTCAACAAATTGTCAACATTCAGTGAGTTGACTTGTGGAATGAGTTAATTCTGGCGGATGCCTAGATAAATGGAAGCTTTCTTGAGTAAATTGACTTCAACTGGTTCCTTTTAAAATATGCTTTGTGACTGAATCTATGCATTCTAAACTGACTAATATACATTTACCTTAAAAGGTTTGAAAACTACTGTATTAAAAACCTCATAATCAAATGCTGGCCCTCTGAAGATGACTTGCACCAGCCAGAATGAACAGGGATCTGTCAGTCCACCAGTTGAGTCAAACCCTGGCCCTAAAGAAATGCCTGGCACCAACTAGGATAGGCAGAGACCTGCCAGCATGCCAGGTATCAAGGCTAACATTTTAATACTTGTATTGAAAAACCTGAGATCAAATACTGGCCCCCTGAAGATGACTTGTGTCAACTAGGATGAACAAGAATCTGCTAACCTATTAAGTTACAGACTTGAGTTGTTGAATTACTCTGGGGCCCGCCAGCTTGTTAAGAGAGATTTCCCAAATAATTACCAGATTGCCGCCAGCCTCATGTCACTGAGAACTCAGAACTATGAAGAGGTTGTGGCTTGCCTAAAAAGGTTAATACAAGGCCTGATACTGGCCCTGTCAATGGGCACTAGCTGCTGCCAGTCTCTAGTCCAGAATTAGCAACAAAATTGGCCGGCTCAGCTGATGTAGTGAACAGAAGCAGCAGGCCAAAACATTACCACTTTTTTTACCAAAGCTGGTCCAACCAGAATCTGCCACCCTTGAAACCCTGTCCCAAGGTCCACACCCCGCCAGCATACTGCCTGCAGACCTGAAGTCTGCAAAAATTAAAGAAGAAAAGTCATATGGTATAAAAACCCTAGCAGTATGAAGATGACCATATTATTATTTTTTATAATAAAGATTTATGAGCCTCTGGGTTCAGCAAATTCTACCCTATTTGGTTTTAGTGATCTTTCATCTCAACTCTAGTCAAGTAGACAACAAGGCAACCACCCCCTCTAGAGTCCAACCTGCTGACTCATCACCGGAGCTATAATGTCCTCCTAGAGCACCCTTTGAACCAGTGCATTTCACCAAATAACCCCAACCCTGCCTACTCTGAGTTCAATTTGGAGAACATAATTGTGATGATCCACATGTAAACAGTTTTGCAGGCAAGGGTTGATTTGGCTTCAAATAAAGACCTTATGCTAAGGATTGACAATATGTTGTTGGTTGATTGCAGGTAGAGGCCTAGTAGGGAATGATGGCTACTAGGGAAGGTAAGACCTAGCTAGTAGGTGGAAAGACTACTAGGGGGCAGATTTTGGTCTCCACCTAGAAGAGGATATTGGCTGCTGTGGGCTAGAGGTCTTCACTAAGCAGGGAACTGTGGATGCTTGGGGTGAAGAATGAGATAGCTCAGCAGGGAATTTGTCTGTTTGGGGTGGGGAGTGATCCATCCTGATGGGTAGTGTTTGCTGCTCAGGCTAGAGAATGTTTAGACCCTGGCGGGTAACATGGGCTGCCAGGGTAGAAGTATGTACCAGCATGGTGGGGGATGCCTACCAGGGCTGTAAGTTTTAGAACCCTGGCAGGTAGCGCGGGCTACCAGGGAGGGGAAGAGCCCTGAGGGCTCTATGTACCCTGATACGCTTACAGGAGGTCTGTGAGCAAGCATCCTACCTAACAGACTGGTAAGATGTCCTTGTTTATGCCTCTATGGGATCTTTGGGGAGAACCCAAAGTGAGCATTGGAGGGCATAAATTTGCTCTGAGGTGTCACCAAGGTGGTTTGCTTGGGAAAGAAAGCTGCAAACTTGGTGTGATCAGGCCTCTGGGAAGCAAAGCTAATTACTTTGCAACTGAAAGCCCAGATTTAATCACCTGGGTGAGTAAAAAACGCATAGACATTGATCTATGATTGGATGGCCTAAGTGGATTGCCACTTGCGAGGGCCCAGTCAAACACCAGTTCAATGTAGACTCATGCCTGGGTCTACAGGTTCTGGCAACAGGGACTGAGATAAAGAACCAAGATGGTTGACAGGATCAGCAGAGAAGACTAGTAAGAAGGACTGTTTGGTCACAGTGAAGACTAGTTGAGGGACTGTTGGTTTATATTGAAGTTTGGAGCCAAAATGGTTCAATGTGTAGGAGGAACCAAGGTGATTCCTAGTAATATTAAGCTGGAGAGCCAAGAGATGTGGCTGAAGAACTGGTGGAAGGACTGGAAGATACAAGTGCAGAACTAGGAGGTGACTTGGAAGGATTAGCCAGACTGGATGCAGAGGCCAGAACAGCTGATTTTGGGTGTCTTGAAAGTGGAAAGATTGGTATTAAGAAGCAGTTAAATAATAATTAAATACTGCCTAGATATGATAAAAAATAATTAAACATCATATATATAAAGAAAGAGGAGAAAAATGGCTTACAGGGTTTTGAAACTGTAAATTTATTAAGCCATAATTGAGTAAGAAAGGGGCCAGAAACAGGACAGAGAAACTGTGAAAGCAAAAGAGCAAATTTTGCCAAGAACAACTAGGAGAGGCAAAAGGGCAAGCAACAGGCAAGTTTAAAGATGCAAAACATTGAAGAAAACACGGAGAAACATGGTGAAACGTTGTAAAATTGAGGGTTCAAAATTTGCTTAAGTAGAACATATACAAAGGTGCTTGAGATTTGCCAGAGAAATGTGACAGGAATTATGGCAAAACCGTTCAAAACACGAAGCAGTTGTTTACCCAGAGCAAGACAGCCTTGGGTTTGAACCATAGTCAAGAGCAGGTCATCTGGGGAAACTTTTTGGCAAAACAGTTGAATTGAGGCGTATGATTGGCTGCAAGCCGGAGTCTATTTAATCAGTGTTTTGAGGGATTTAACTTAAGAGTTAAAGCCTAAACAATGAGGAGCAGAAGCAGAAAATTCAAGGCTTTTATTGGCTGAAGTAAGTTCTAAAGTTTAACATATTATAGAGAGAGAAAAACTGGATAGTTTAAGCTTTTAAAAACCAGAGTTCTAAAAAAAAATTTGGTCTGAAACAAGGAGCTAAAAAAGGGGGCTATCTGAGACTCTTCATGGACTGGATCAAGTGGATTACAAAGGCCACAAGAACTACAGAAGGAGCTAGAAACCAAGCAAAGAAAGCCTGAGCTGGAATAGACCCCAGGAGCCCAAGACTGAAATGCAGGCGCCCAAGACCAAAGTGCAGGAGCCCAAGATAAAGGAGCAGGAGCCTAAGACCAAGTAAAAGGAGTCCAAGAGATTGTTGAAGGACTCCAAGTATTGGCAAAACCATATTGTTTCTTCTACTCAGGCATTATATAAGAAGGTTTCTAAGTGAATTTTCCTTCTGACCGTGAATAAAAGCCTATTACAACCCCTGCCCAAATTTTCTGTGATAAAAATATGAGCTCTATGAGTGAATTGCCCCATATCTTTTACCCTAGCCAAGGGGAGGAAAATACCTATTGCCAAGGTTGTGGGAGATTTGCCTCCAGTAAGTCTGCCCAGGAGGAGTGGGAAAAAGTGACTAGGCATCTTGGAATACAGATAGAGGAAGGGAGTTTATAGGAACTGGGTTTATTAGGCTGTTACAGGAATGGTATTGGCCCACAGAAGGGCTAGCACCCTCTGAAGTACAAGTATATGGTGGAGATGCCTGCCTAGTAATTGGGAAGGTACTGGAAGAGTTTGCACTTATGCAGGTCAAGTACAAGCTCCTGACTACCCACTCACCTCTGTTGGGGAATGACAACTCCTCCAAGCCGGTCCCTGGCTATGACCTAGGATGCACTTTGGGAACTGGTGACCAGGAACCCCACAATACTAATTGCTGATCCCTTGGCAAGGACTAGAGAGGCAAAAACTATAAGTTGTGAGGAAAAATGGTATGTGAGGCCAACAATATTGTTCAAAGTCAAGTACAATTATCTGCCTGTCTACCTAGTTCCTATGATCTCACCTCTGACCCCACAATCTGACAGCCTAATGGAACCTGCCGACACTGAGACCATGTCCACTCATATGTTTGGAGTACTCTATATTACTCTGATAGGCTTGATGAACTCTATGGTGCTCAACCTGGCCCTTGCTCCTTACTTGGGCGGTCCCAATATTATTTTATCAAGTTGGCACCCATCCTATGGTTGGTATTACCCACTTGCCTGGCAGTACCCCATCCTGATTCACCCAGATTCTCCTACCTATGCCTAGCTTCCTGAAACTGGGGGTCAACCCCGTTTTTTGACATTATTTTCAATAAAAAAGCTCCACAAAGTAAAGATAAATATTTTTATCCAATATAATGTGTTTATCTATAAATTGGGGTATCAAATGTTAAAATCCAGCTTCCTAATTAGATCACTGAAATATCAGTTAGTAAATTTATAATAAAGTCATCTCATATCAATCACACAAATAAAGTAGTTTTAAAAGCTATGGAAACAACCAAAAACATCTCAGATTTAAACAAAATGATTTCAGATTTGAACAAAATCCAATTATAAGGTTAAAATATACACTCTGTTAACAGGGATTTTTGGCGTTAATGGGTGATATGGGTCAACACAGCAAAGAAGTACTCACACACAAAGAAAAACTATTCAAAATACAATCTGAAATATGTTGATTCACAAACAAAATAGTGTGAGTTGACTTTTGGTGTACATATGTTTACTATGTGAATCAGTGACATAATACACCCAAGCGCAGTGATTCACATCTCAAACTAAAAACAAAACACAATAACAATTTAACATGTAAAAAAAGCCACTCAATTGTTGTGTGCAATGGATTTTAATCAATAATGATACCAAGGTATCTAAAATATGCACACAATCTGAAACACAAATTTTAAAATCATTGAGTTGGGTGCTTAATTTGGCGTAAAATCTATAAAAATGGGTGGAAAATAATTTGGATGTTCCAAATTGGCGTTATAAAATCAAAAATATCTAAGTAAGAAATAAAAAAATCTATAATTGGGATATTGGGTAGGAAAAATATTAACCAAATATCCATATTCAGATAAAAGCAAAAATTAAAATTAAGGAGTGACTTAATTAAGTTTATTTAGTATTTTATTAAATTTTAAAATGGAAGGTACACAACAACAGAGTGACAATGCACCTGTTATGCGCCGCAGTTGCGGTTGCCCCCACAGGTCAAAGAACAGAGTTAGTGCAACCCAAGTGCCTACTCAGAAAGGAGACAGGAGAGGAGAGTTCAATAGTAACACTGCACTGACGCAGCTGGTTTAAGGAGCACAAGTTGCTATGGTGCGGAGCATCAACCCTTGGGTCCCCAAGCTGACCTGGAAGCCCACCAAGGTTACCACTACCAAAATATTTAGAAACAATGAGGTAGAACTTACTTTTTATGTTTTTGACATTATGTACTACCAAAAGTTGGTCCTGTCATTCATGCTGGATAAGTTTAAGCCTGTAATTGGCAATAGCTATGAGTCTTACGTCAGTGATGGAAATCAGGATGAGGACAAGGAGCCTGAGTTCTACAGAACTGATGAGGGACAGCTGATGTTAAGAAAGTTTGTAGCCTTCTACAACAAGGTACTCATGCCTTGCAAGCATGTCACCAATCAGGATTCCAGTTCATCTTAGCCCACTAAGCCTGCCCAGAAGCACATTCCTGATATCAAGCAGATAATTTTTCTCCAGCTCATGCAGGAATCTGGTGACTACAAGGCAGCTGATGCTTGTTTTGTGGTGGATCACAAATACACCTTGAAGACCTTCAATAAGTTCATCAATATTGGCCATGTCCTTGCCGCTGAGAAATCTCTGTGTGTGTCCACCATGCTCACCAAGGAGCACAAATAGGCAATCTGCAAAGTGGATAACCCAAGATTGCCATTTTAACTGATAAATATACAGGCCATGATTAAATCTACTTTTGGGGTTGAGGCCTCAATTTCCTTTTACTATCATCTGGTGAAGAGAATGTGCTTTTCCTGAAAAAATCTCGGGATATTTCCCTATAATAGAAACAGTCCAACCAATGTCAAATCCCGGAAAAAATATACTGAGGTGTACACTAGGGTGTACACTGCCCTCAAAGCCTGGTGGATGGTCAAATTTTACTATATTGATGAATCAGCATTTGCCTTGTCTATGGGCAATGCATATGGCTATGTCCCCAAAGGCTCAAATAACAGGCTAGCTTGGTGTGCTGCAGTCTGCACCACAGCCTATTTGATTGTGGCTCTTCTTGGTCCAAAGGGGATTGAGCTTTATCAGATGATATTAGGATCTCACAACAGCGGACCTTTCTATCATTCCTCCAATTGGTCCAGAAGCACCTGAGGTGCACAAGCCAGGGCTTCACTAATGTAATTGTGCTAGATAATGTTGGTCTCCATAAGGTGGCAGATATTCTCAAATAATTACCATCAATTGACACCAGCATTGTAGTGGGCCCTCAGCAATTGGCCACATCAAATTTGCGCCTTCTATTTCTCCCTGCTTATTCACCCTTATTGAATCCCATCAAGGAAGTTTTTGGGTGGCTCAAGCAAGTTGTCAAGAAAGGGACCCTGACTAGGACCAGGGACCTCTTTGATTTGCTGCAGGCTGGGATTCACACCTTCCCAGCTGAGACTATGGCCAAATTCTATGGCCACACTGATTTTTTCATCCTTGCGTGCCTTTCCAAACAGCCAATCAATTAAAGGCTTAGTGTGTCCTACTTTTTTATATTCTCTAATTCATTATTTAAGATTTATTAATTATCATTTTATATTTAGAAGCTTCTAAGCCCACAATCACATTCATTGGGATCATCAATGAAGGTTTGTAATGTATTTATTTTTTATTATGGCATCTAAGGCTATCCCAAACACTTGATACTGGATTACGCAAATATATTTATATCACTCTTAATAAATAAATATATAAATGAAATTAAAGAAAAACTAAATGGTTAATGTACAACATATAGGTATATTTTATTAACATATATTATTTTTATTTTATGAAAACCTTATCCAGGATTTATTTTGCAAAACTTGTTTGCTAAAAAGAATTTTGTAACTGTGCTGTTTTAGCATAGTTATAAGGGGGGAATGTTTAGAAACTAGATAATATTATTTATTGAGAGATAATGATTACATAGTTACTGTAAGTCATGGATAACAGGAACATGATTGTGTAGATCACACGGTGGGATGGTGAAGGGGGTGGCTTGATCCTAGTAATGAGTCAAGCGCCAAAATAAGGTATCCACCGTAAGAGATCATCATTTGTTCATGTTGTTGGATTTCTAAATTCAAGTTGACTTCCAAGTCTGGCTCCAAGTGACTGAATAATTGGATTTCAGATCACAAACCTGCTTAATCAGAACTTTGCTGGCGGGTTAACCTGCTGTTTTGGCACCCCCCCAACTGTTGGTTGTCCTCCTCTGGGGACAGGTTGTCAGGGAGGTTGTCAGGAGCCCAGGCGCTATACTGGACTAACTGTTACTCTGTGGTGGGTAGGACGGTTTCCCATTGTTTCTGTCTTGCCTTGCAGGGTCTCAGGCAATTATGATGGAGGACCTTGTCCTGTTTACGTTTCCTGAGTCCTTGCACAAGGTAAGTTTTATTTTTGTTTACTTTTAGGATGATTGCTGGGCCTACTTTTTTTGGGTTATAGTTTGCTTTTGTCAATGTTCATGACCCAAACTTTGTCACCAACCTCATGTCTTTTTTGGATGGGGATTAATGTCTTTTTTAGACACCTGTTTTCTCTCTCTGTTTGATCATCATTGGCCTCTATGCCCTGGGGATCTGAGCAAGGGAGACCTTTTTTGGAATTTTCAGCTTGGGTCTTGATAATGCTTGAATGATGTTGGTCTGTGTACCATATAACAACTCAAAAGGGCTTTTCCCAGTGGATTGGTTCACACAAGTCTGGCACACAAGTAGTGCAGTTGGTAGCTGCTTATACCAGTCCTCAGGTCTCCTGGCAGTGAGCTTGGCCAAGGCTTGTATGAGGCTGCCATTCAATCACTCAACACGTCCATTGGCCTTAGGGTGATAAGGTGTTGTCAAAGTGTGCTTGACCCCATTCTTGGTGAGGTATACATTGGTATCTTCAGGGGTCAGTTCTTTGCCTCCATTGGTTATCAGGAGCTCTGGCTTTCCAAACTTACTGATGATTTCTTTTCCTATATATTGCAGTACGTCATTGCCAGTGTGCACCTTTACTGCTTTTACTACTGGCCATTATGTAGCAAAGTCTATTTCATTGATGATTTACTTCTTTTCATTATGCTTTCCTGGCATGGGGCCTACAATGTCTAGTGCCCAAACCTTGAAGGGTAGTTGCATTTGGATAGGTAGTACTGACTTTGGTGGGGTTTTGCTTCTTGCAAACTTTTCACATGCTTCACATTGTTCTAAGACTTTCTAAACATCTTGTTACAAGGTTGGTCACCATTCCTAGGAATGCACAGAGTTCCAACTTGTATTTGGGTAGAGGAATTTTGCAGATGGCCTGTATCTTCTGACTGTTGGGCTTGATGCTGTCTTTTGAGACTATGTGTCCCAGGAAAGACAATTGCTTGCAGAAGAACTGGCACTTGGAGGGCTTAGCCAGCAGTTTGTGTTGTGCTAGGGTAGCAAAGACTGCCTCTAGGTCTTTGTGGTGCTGTTCAACCAAAGGGCTGTAGACAATGATGTTGTCTAGGTAGACTAAGGCATGCTTGCCTATATGTGGAGCAAACACCTTGTTCATGAAGGTCACAAAGGTTGAGGGGGCTTTTGTCATACCAGAATTGAGTACCACACATTTGTATGAGCCATATTTAGTACAGAAGGCCGTCTTGAGGATATCTTCCTTCTTGATACGGATCTGATTGTAGCCTGCAGTTAGGTCAATTTTGGAGAAGACTGTGGCACCGCCTAGAGCATCAAAGAGGTTGTCAATAAGTGGTAGTGGGTAACAATTTTTGATAGTAACTTTGTTTAGGGCTCAGTAATCTGTGACCAGACACAAGGTGCCATCCTTCTTGGCCACAAAGAATACAGCGGCTCCAAAGGGAGATTGTGAGGAACAAATAAGTCCTTTCTCCAAGGCCTCTTTGAAGATTTCTGGATGGCAGTGTCAGGGATCCAACCCGTGGGGGGGGGGGGTTCCTGAGACCTTGCGGGCCATCTGCCCACGGGCCTAGCAGGGAGAGCCCACCACAGGATTGGGGCTAACTTTACAATATAAGATAACAATTTTCCAAGGACTGCCCAAAGACCGCTTGTAGGCACCATGGAATCAATCAATCAATCCAGTGAGGGTGATATACATCACCCCAAATACTTAGGTGGAAGTGGATTCAACAGTGGCAACAGATTCTTGTGGGCAGTTGGGCCGCAGGGTGTGGGGCGGCGTCATTGGAACCAAATATGCGGGCAGGAAGTTATACTTGTCTCAGAATAGCAGAGGGGGCCGGATAATTTTGGTGCCTTCTCTGTAAAGGACTTCTGTCTCTCTAGTTCTAGCTTCAGGGTCGTGGATTAGGATCTCCTCCAGAGTAAACTCCAAATACGCCAGGTTGGGTGGGTACTTGGTAAAATGTACTGGGCCAAAGGGAGCTCCTGGTGGACGGTAAAGTTTGGGTGGCTGGTCTGCGGTTTCTTGTGGTAGGTGGGGGTGGAGTGCAAGACCGCAAGATGTAGGCTGGAAATTAAACAGAACTAATAACAAGTATGGTATGATCTGGTTGAACCAAAGGTTCATGTCACTTTATTGCAAGAATGGTGATGGGCATCTTCCTGGTGGTCCAGGGTATAAAAATATGCCCATCTATTATGGTAAAACTTTCCCAAATTTTGTTGGCCTGAGTTTTCTCAATTATCAGGTCTTCCCAGTCTTTGATGGCATCAGTTGTAGGGGTTATTTCATTGGCTGCTTTGAACTGAGGAAGATCAAATTCCCTAGTCAGGTTGTGGGATTGGCTGCCTCTGGGTGGCCTGCGTTCTATAGGAAAATTCTCTGTTTCCCCTTCTGTGTGGGCCCAAGTTACTTTGGAATCAGTGGCTGGGCCTGCCCATTGATTGGCTGTCTTAAAAGGAACTCCCAGTGTGGAGAGTATTGGCGTAGGTACATTTGGTTTGTCAAGCTTAAAAGGATTTTCCAAAGTTGAATCCTGTTCTGATTTGAGCCCAAAAAACTGCGGGCTGGCAGCCCACAAGATGCCAGGGTTTGAGTTTTATAGTTGGGGCTTTTTGATAAGCATGGTTGATAAGAGTTTGTCACTTGTGACATCATCCCTTTCTCTCCCAGTGCCCTCCTCCTTCTGGGTCTCCTTTTCCAGGTATTGTTGTATGGCTTCTTGTGTGTTAGGTAGGTTGGAGACCGGTTCCCAGGTGCTTTCTTTGGGGGGGGGGTAACCTGCCCATTTGACGTAGTACTGTGGGGTCTTGTAGTGGAGGCAGTGTCCATGGATATACTCTACTTTGTATTTGGTTGAGCGCCCCTCTTGGATGGGCGAAGGGTTGGTCTTTATCTTCTGATGGGGAAGGGAGGTTCCCTCTTTCTTGAATAGCAGTGATTGGTGGAAGACATTGTGGATTTTCCAAGTAGGCGGCAGCTCTAGTTTGTACACCACCTCTCCCATTTGCTTTATGATCTTGTAAGGGCCACAGTGGTGGTGTGTTAACTTCCTACTGGGTACGTGTAGGGGAATGTTCTGTGAGTTGAGGTAAACTTCATTGCCTATTTCCAGAGGTTTCCCGGGGATTCTTTTCTTGTTGGCAAACGCTTTGTAGGTCTTAACGGTGTGGGTCAAGTTCCTTAGACAGGTTTCCTGGGTGGTATGTATTTGTTCAATCCAAGATTGTCCCGCTGTGTTCTGTTCCTTACTGCCAATGCTAGGGTCCCATGATGGATCAAACCCATAATTGGCTTTGAACGGGGACATTCCAGTGGAGGTGTGGTCTTTACTGTTGTATGCAAACTGGGCCATGGGAAGCATCTCAGCCCAATTGTCCTAATTTGCGTTTGCATAGCATCAGAGGTATTGTTCCAGGATTTGGTTGACCCATTCAGTTTGTCCATCCATCTGTGGGTGGTAGGAGGTTGACACGCAACGTTTTATTCCAAGGTCTTTCATCACTTGGGTCCAGTAGTGGGAGGTGAACTGGGGTCCCCTATTGGTGATGATTTCTTCTGGGGTGCCGTGTTGTGTTAAGATGTGGTCGTGAAAGTTTCTGGCCGTCTCAGTTGCCGTGCAATGGGTAGTGATTGGAACAAAGTAGGCCATTTTGATGAAACAATTGACCATGACCAGGATTGCGTCAAAGGATTTTGAAGGGGGAGCTCTACTATGTAGTCCATTGACACTGACTTCCAGGGGGCATCAGGGATGTCCAGAGGTCTCATTAATTCTTCTGGCTTAGAGCAACGCGTCTTGGTTCTTCCGCAGGTTTCACAGCCGTTGATGTAAGCAGCTACTTCTTTGTCCATGCCTGGCCATGTGTAGTTCCGCTTGATACTTGAGAGGGATTTGTGTCTACCTGGGTGGCTGGCCATCTCTGAATTGTGGTGGTCAATCAATACATTTGTTAGGGTTGGGCCTTTGGGTACATAGATTCTGTTATGGAGCAGCAAGGTAATACCTTTCAGGGAGTACCCTTTCTTTGAGTGATGGCATTCTGGGTCCTTTGACAGGGCTTTGACTAGCTCAACTGAGTAAGCGTCCTGTTTCTGGGCTTTTATTACATTGGGGTTGCTGGCAGCAATCCTTAAGTACTTCAGATGTATCCCTAGGCTGGCAGGTCTAACAGTGTGTGGGTGTTGCAGTCCTTGATTTCTGTAGAGGAGGGGGTCAAATTGGCTCTCCTGCTCAAGGTGTCTGGGACTATGTTAACCTTTCCTAGCTTTTAGTCTATGGTCAAGGTATAGTTGGCTAGTTCCAAGGCCCATTTTGCTTGTTGTTGGTTCAGATGGCGTGGTTTGAAGAAGTAGACTAAATTCTTGTGGTCTGTCAGAACCTTTACCGGATGTTCAGCACCGCACAAATACCTGCGCCAGTGCTTCAATGTCTTCATTATGGATAACATCTCCTTATTGTATATTGGGTAGTTTCCTTCAGCTGGTAGCATCTTCTTGTAGTAATATGCTACAGGATGTAGCATACCTTCCCCTCCTTCCTGAAGAAGGACCCCACCCACCGCAAAGTCAGACGCATCTGTCTCCAGCACAAAAGGTTTAGCAGGGTCAGGCATGGCAAGAACTGGGGCAGAGGTGAAGGCAAGCTTCAGGGTCTCAAAGGCAGCGGTGCACTCAGGGGTTCAGAAAAAGGTGACCTTGTCAGAGTATAGACAGGTCAGGGGCAGGGTGATGTAAGAAAAATTTTGGATGAAATCCTTGCAATAATTTGCCAGGCCCAAAAAGCTTCTCACATCTTTTCTGCATTTTGGTACTGGCCAGGCTGTTACGGCTTCTACTTTGTCCTTTGCCATAGCAAACCCACCAGTCTTCACCACATATCCCAGAAATTCAACTTCAGATTAAAAGAATTTGCATTTCTTCAACTTGGCGTGTAGGTTGGCCTGCGAGAGTTTTTCCAGTATTTGGTCAAGGTGTTGGAGGTGTTCCTCATGCGTTTTGCTGTATATGAGGATGTCATCCAAATACGCCACGCAGAACTGGTCAAGGTACTTGCCAAGGACGGAGTTGATCATCCTTTGGAAAGTGCTGGGGGAATTACACAACCCAAACAGCATGACCAAGTACTTGTACAACCCATATCTAGTTTTGAAGGCTGTCTTGTATTTTTCCCCTTCTTTGATTCTGATCTGGTTGAAGGCGTCTCTCAGGTCAATTTTTGAGTATACCTGGGCTCCTGTCAATACGTCACATAGGTCATCAGTGTTGGAGATGGGGTTGTGGTTCTTTACAGTGATATTGTTCAGTTTCTGGTAGTTTACACAGGGCCACATTCTGCCATCTTTCTTTCCTACAAACAGCATGGGCGAGGAGGAGGGGCTTTTTGACACACGGATGAACCCTTTTTTGTCATGTCCTCAAGTATGTCTTCAGTGCTGCCTGTTTGCGGTGATTGCAGCTGTATATGGGGCCATAGTGAGGTTGGATTCCAGGTAATAGTTCAATGGCGTGGTCATAGATTGAGTGACTGGGGAGCTGGGTTGCTGCTTCCTCACTGAAGACGTGGCTCCACTTCTCCAAGGGGGCAGGAAGACTACCCACACTGGGTTCCATTCTCAGGGTCAGGAGTGTGTTAGGTTCCTTACTGGTTGGGCCCAACTGGAACGGCACCATATCAAATAAATTGTCTCCCTTCAAGGCAGCCGTTTGATTACAGAAGTTCAGAATAGCACTGTGTCTCTGGGACCAGGAGTCACCCAGGATCAGGGGGTGAGGAAGCCCTTTCAAGATGATGGGGAACACTGGGTACAAGTTCTGTCCAATTTTCAGGAGCAATTTGGTTGCACACCTGAAGCCCAAGTCATGGGAGCTGTTTCCCATGATTACTTTGACGCTTTTGTTGGTGGCCTCCAGTCCAAGGTCCTTGGCAAGGGTGGCATTGATAAAACTCTCCTCCGCTCCAGTATCAATGAAGGCTCCAACAGTCTGGGACGTTGTGGATGTTTTTGCTTCAACTTGGATAAATTTGTACAATTGAGTAGAGGTGTTTATTTGTGCCAAGAAAACTGAGGGGTTACTCTTCTTGGGGCAAGCCTTGGTGAGGTGCCCGGGTTTGTGGCAATAGAAACACAAGCCTTAATGGTAGTGACGCTATAGTTCATTGGGGGACATTCCTGGTCTGCCGGGCGTTGGGGCTTGGCTCGTGCACTGGGTGGAAGACAGGGTGCCTTCTTGGTTGAGGCTCAACCCTCTACACAAAAGGAGTAGTTCATCCAGGCCAAGAGTAGGGGGTGGTGCTTGAGGAGCTTCTTCAGGGCAGGGCAGGCTCCTCGGCGGTACAGGATGGCTGATAGCTCGTCTTCAAGTTGGTTTCTGGCTTTCAATTTCATGAACTTGTTGGTGTAAGCTTGCAGCAAGCGTGATCCTTGACAGATATCCAGTAAGCTGATAAGGGCGTGGTGGTGGGTGTCTTGGTCATTGCCTGTGGCCATCAGTTTGCTCTCAAATTGGTAGTAGTCTAGGCAGAACTTGACGTCCTTGGTGGTTGCTTTCCCAAACCAGTCCAGGGCATTGCCGGAGAGCATGGAGGCTACTCAAGGACTTTCTTGGTGTTGTTAGAGTATGAGTTTGTGTTGGCTTGAAAATAAAGGCAGAGGACTGGCATTGCTCTTCTGGCTTCTTCTAGGGTGAGCTTTCCCATCTGGGGCATATCCACCTGGGTTGTGGTCTGGTTTAATATGATGTTCTGCACCTGCAAGTTTGGGGTCTTGGTCTTCTCCCTGCCAGGCAGTGTGTCTTTCTGTTTGGGGTTGGTTTGGTGTTGGGTCACTGAGGTGATCAGGTTGGTAGCTAACTTGTACGCACAGTAAGATGAAATCAATAAAAATAGCATACAAGATGCCCCAAGAGTTAACAACATCTTGGGGCCCAGGTTACCGTGTTTGAGGTAGATTGCCATAATGTCAGGGATCCAACCTGTGGGGGGTTCCTGAGAACTTGTGGGCAGACAGCCCGCAGGCCCAGCAGGGAGAGCCCACCACAGGACTGGGGCTAACTTTACAATATAAGATAACAATTTTCCAAGGACTGCCCAAAGACCGCTTGTAGGCACCATGGAATCAATCAATCAATCCAGTGAGGGTGATATACATCACCCCAAATACTTGGGTGGAAGTGGATTCATCAGTGGCAACAGATTCTTGTGGGCAGTTGGGCCGCAGGGTGTGGGGCGGCGTCATTGGAACCAAATATGCGGGCAGGAAGTTATACTTGTCTCAGAATAGCAGAGGCGGCTGGATAATTTTGGTGCCTTCTCTGTAAAGGACTTCTGTCTCTCTAGTTCTAGCTTCAGGGTCATGGATTAGGATCTCCTCCAGAGTAAACTCCAAATACGCCAGGTTGGGTGGGTACTTGGTAAAATGTACTGGGCCAAAGGGAGCTCCTGGTGGACAGTAAAGTTCAGGCGGCTGGTCCGCAGTTTCTTGGGGTAGGTGAGCACGGGGAGTGGAGCCACAAGCAGTAGACTGTAGATGAAGTAAAACTAATAACAAGTTTGTTATGATCTGGTTGAACCAAAGGTTCATGTCACTTTATTGCAAGGATGGCAATGGGCATCTTCCTGGCGGCCCAGGGTATAAGTATGCCCATCTGTCATGGTAAAACTTTCCCAAATTTTGTTGGCCTGTGTTTTCCCAATTACCAGGTCTTCCCAGTCTTTGGCAGCAGCAGTCTGGGGGTTATTTCATTGGCTGCTCAAACTGAGGAAGCTCAAATTCCCTAGTCAGATTGTGGGATTGGCTGCCTCTGGGTGGCCTGTTTTCTATAGTAAAATTCTCTGTTTCCCCTTCTGTGCGGGCCCAAGTTACTTTGGAATCAGTAGCTGGGCCTGCCCATTGATTGGCTGTCTTAACAGGAACCCCCAGTGTGGAGATTATTGGCGTAGGTAAATTTGGTTTGTCAAGCTTAAAAGGATTTTCCAAAGTCAAATCCTGTTCTGATTTGAGCCCAAAAAACTGCTGGTGTCCCGCGAGATGCCAGGGTTCAAGTTTTGTAGTTGGGGCTTTTTGATAAGCATGGTTGATAAGAGTTTGTCACTTGTGACAGGCTGGCTACAATTTTGTGATCCTGGGGCGTAGTAGTGCCCTGGTGGTCCTTGAAGTGTATGATCTTATACTGGCAGGAGTCTCAGTTGATTGTTTTCAGTCTTTCTCTTTCATCCAGGGTCTCTGTAATGCGCACAAAGACGTGGTTGTGCAGAAGTTGGTCCGGTGAGTCAGGGTAGATCTGGTGGTTGATGCCTTCATGCTTAATGGTCAATACCAAAGTTGCCCAGTCTACATGAGGATTGTTTTTTTGCAGCCAATCCAAGCCCAGTATAATGTCAAATTTTGAAAAGTCAATGAAGGGGCCTTGGATGGTGAAGTGCAGGTTCTCAAGCATGACAGAGAAGGGGGCAGCTTCCCTTGTTATGGCAATGTGATGTTCATCAGCTAAAACCACGTTTTTAATCCAAAAAGGATTAGTGGCTAGCTTGAACTTGTCCACAAAGCTGCTGTTGACTAGGGTTCAATTTGCGCCCAAGTCC
The DNA here is from genome assembly GCA_014839935.2 of Entomophthora muscae. Classification (NCBI taxonomy): domain Eukaryota; kingdom Fungi; phylum Entomophthoromycota; class Entomophthoromycetes; order Entomophthorales; family Entomophthoraceae; genus Entomophthora; species Entomophthora muscae. Next base: position 90,546 of record QTSX02003058.1, on the reverse strand, counting down.
AGAAGTGCTGAGCCTGTGTAACTGCAAAAGCAGAAAGGGTAAGACATCAGTTTATTGGGGTGTCTGTCAATGATGTAAAGTACCGGGTCCTTGGAGGGTACTTGGATCATTGGACACTGGCTCACGTCCTTGGGTTGATACTCATCATTGGGCAAGTCAGGAGTTGTGTGGGGAGAGCTTGGCTTGCTTAATGCTCTCCCCAGGCTTTTCCTTTGTCTTGGCTGCCCTGTGTGGCGGTGATATGGAAATGAGTACAATTTGACTGGCTACTGTTCTCGTTTTCATGTTATTTGAACCCATGGGTTAAGAGTTTGTGTTGTTTTCATTGTTTCCAGGGGTGATTGATTGGAGCACCTGGCTGGGTGAGAGTCTTTGGGTCTTTCTTGTTTTCTGGTTTGCGCTTTGTGGAGAGTGTTGGAAATTTGTTCTGCTTTCTTTGCTTTTCAATACAAACTCTTTAGGTTGGTCACTTGATCCAGGTTCACTGTCTCATTACATGCAACTTGAGCGTGTCATAGTATATGGGATGTGTGGCTGGGGTGTCAAAGGCTATGTCAGAGGGTGTGCGTAGTTGGAGTTCCTTGTAGGTGCGGGTGAGTTCCTTCATAGTGCCCGTCTGGATTAAGTTTTTTACTTAATGTATGATCATGAGTGTGGTGTCCTTAAGCACAAATCTTGCCAAGAAGTCTTATTTGAATGTATCCCAGTCTTTTTCAAAATGTTTTTTGTGCCACTTGTTGCACCAGGTGCCAGCGTTGTGAGTCAGTTGGATGAAGATTTCTGTTATTCAGAATTGCTGCAGGCATTCATTTTGGGCCAGCTTGCTCTGGGCAGACTAAATTCATGTGGCAGTGTTGTCATTGTTGGCCCTGGCAAAGGATTCCAGGGCAGCGCTTCAAAGTCTTTGGGCTACATAGGCTGGTATGGTATTTTTGTCAGTTGCACAAGGCATGGTGAAGGGAGCCTGGAAGAACCCTTGGGCAGACAGGGCGTTGAACGCAGAAAGAGGTATCACCATACTTTGTAAAGGACAAACCCATCAGGTATTTCAGCACCAGGTGTGTACAGGGTTTAGTCTTCTGGGAGGCCAGATATGATTCTATTAAGGATTTTTTGGCCGCGGCAAGTACAGGCAACAAGCAGAATTTCAGGGAATGAAAAGTAGGATAAAACCCCTACTTCTGCTATCAATGTTGTAACTGTGCTGTTTTAGCAGAGTTACAAGGGGAAAATATTTAGGAACTAGATAATATTCTTTATTAAAAGATAATTATTATATAGTTAGTGTGAATCATGAATAACAGAAACATGATAGTGTTGATCACACAGTGAAATTGAGAAGAAGGTGGCTTGATCCTGATAATGAGTCAAGCGCCAAAAAAGGTATTCACTGTAAGGGATCATCATCTGTTCATGCTGTTGGATTTGCAAATTTAAGTTGGCTTCCTAGTCTGGCTTCAAGTGACTGGGTAATTGGATTGCAGGTCACAAACCTACTTATTCAAAACCTTGTTAGCAAGTACAGCCTGCTGTTTCAACATCTGAAATCTAGCTCATCACCTGATTGCTAAGTTGCTTAGTTTCTTCCGGCCTGAGAGCTCTGGCTTTTTCCTGAATCCTTTGGCTCACCATTTCCTCTGCTGGAATGACCTCTATCTGATGGCCTAACAATAATATCCTCATGATCTCATAATTACCACTGATGTTTCCATCATTCTGGACCAAGTGACTCTCAGAAACCCCAAGCCAGGACAATCCTAGTCCCATGGTATGAATATTTCCAGGAGTTACTTCAAGGTCATCAGAGGCCCGGAGATCACATGGCCCAGCAGCCCAGTTTTCTAACCAATTATCTGAGTTCCCTTGAGACTTTAACTTATCAAGATAAGCAGTAAATTCCTTCCCAGATGACTCATCAGTCAACGTAGAAGTAACAGCATGTTGATTCAGTGCTTTTAGCAATCTAGACTGGCCCAGATTAATCACTGTCCTATGACGTTCCTCCATACTTTGCAAATCTGTAGCCTGGCAGACCTGCAAATTTTGCTGAATATCCAGATTTGAATCACAAATTGTTTCAGCTCTTTCATTGGCTAATTGCAAAAACACATATAAATGGCCCCAGGGTTTGCAAGATTCTCACAATTATCAGAATCAGATACAAAGTTTGATTTTTCTAATTAGAGCTTACTACTTATTTTGGAAGAAATGTCATTCATGACATATATTATCATGAGAAGTCACACACTATTCATGCTTGTTGTAATAGTCATGAGGCTTGTTCAGATAAGTTTTATTTAGGACTCAAAAGGTTTGATCCCTGTATAAGATGGCTAGCTGATAAGAGTGCCACCAACTTAATGATAAGTCAGGAAATTGCTCAGGAAATTAATTTTCCAAGAAAGAGTAATTGTATATGTTGCAACACTGGTAATATTTTGATCAAAAGCTTGATATTTTACCAGATAAACAATGAGACATATAATGAAAATTAATTTTAAAAGAACACTAGAGTGACAGCTAAAGCTGTACATATTTCTGATCCACTCTTTGGTTTAAATTACTTGAATACACTAATGTCTTGTTAATTTTCTGAAAACCAATATTTTAATCCTTGGGTTATAAGATTACCAGCAAAATGAAAGTTATCATGGCATGCATTACTTTATTATCTGATGCCAAAATTATTTCATGCCTGAGATTTGATTTTTAAATAGTTTTATCATTACGTTTTATGAATTTTAAACTGCTTCACTGATATTTTATCATAGACTGGTAATTAGAAAGCAACTTTGGGGAGGCTTTAAAGAGTGGTTTGAAGAATAATATATTTCTAGAATAATACTTTAGGCTTTATAGTCCAATAGATTGTGATGTGTATACAAGTTAGATTGCTGAATGATAGATCAAGAAAGTAACTCAGATATAAATGTGCAAATAGATAAATAAGTATTTGAAAATTGGTTTGAAGCCAAATTGAGCAGGTTATCAGAAAATTGGTTTGGCACCAAATTGAAAAATATATAGATGTTAAGTAGGTTGGTGAAAATCAAAATAGTTGAATATCCAACCCCTCAACACAGCTTGGGTTTTCTCTCTACTTACATGGCTTTGTTTATCTCAACAGCTTTGAAAACTTTTTTATACACCACATCTCAACTTTTTTTTCATCTGATCAGAAGCATGATTTTTTATTCCTTTCTTACCAATTTTTTTCTGATTCTATTTACTTTCTAATATTTTCATTTTCTAATTAATTTATTTATGTAACTAGTTTTGACTTCAGTACATTTATCTTCTGCTAATGCTTTGATTCCTATGGACCTTTTACTCTCATCTGTAGCCAATATCACTCTGACATCTCTTATAGCAGTTAACCTGGTTAGGTAGAAATTGGCTATCTTGCCTCTATAGATTTAATAGATGCTGTGTTCCCCTATCTATGGGTTGCGGCTTATGATACAAGGATTTTCTCATTTACTCAAGCTAGGTGAAGTATTATCCTGACGCTCCCAAGCTAGCAACTTCATACCAGCTTAAAAAAAGACAGATCATTTGGGAGTTGATTCCTGATGTACACTTACTTTTTCACTTGGCTGTATTTTTTTGATCCAAAAGGGCTCAGTATAATCTAGAGGTCTGCTCTCTTGCTTGCTGTAGTTTTGAGCATAGTTGATTATGTTGCAATGCCAAATAACTTATGCCTAACTATAAGATACAATTTATCGCATAACAAAGCTTATACATTTCTTTTCCCCAACTTTATGATTATTAGTAATCCATTGACTGTCACTAATTGTGAAAAAATAGAAAGGGTTTATCTCCTAGGTAAATATATCTGGTAGCTCCTTGAAATAAGCTTAGTGAATCAGAATATGTTGACAGGGGAAAGGATCAGATTCTATCTAGATAATTTATTTCTGTAAACTAGCAGCCTAGACTTCAGCTATTGGTAGAAGTAAGCTCTTACAAAGAGAAAATATAAAACTACTAAAAGAGAGAAGGGAAACAATGTACTTTAAACCAAATTAATATTCAATATTAAAATCATTTGGTTATAAGAAAGAGATTATAAGCAGCTGTTGCCTTCCCATGAATAACCCCAGGTGTGGAATGGATGTGCTCCACCTTGCACCCATGAGAAATGTAAAGCTCTTGAACCTGCGCCGGCTCTACATTATGAGGAGGGCCATCAACTAAGCTTTGGTCATAGTTGGGGACATTGAGAAGGATACGGCCCCCTGGACGAAGCCAATGCATGATTGTTTTGACATAATCTGAACGAAGGCTAGGATCAATAGCAGTTAAGGAGCCTCTATCAAAAATCGCATCAACTTTAGGAAATCCCTGCATACCAGGAATATAGTTTGTTTCAAAATAGTTCTGTTTGACGATCTTTAAAGACTGGAGTCCTTGGTGAAAAGAATAAACAATCGCTTCGGATTGTACATCATCCGTTGAAGGGTGTGATAGCAGCATCTTCTCATAGGGTATCAAAGAATTATTCTGGAAGAAGGGCGGAATTGCACTCTCAACGCCTTCAATTCCAATAACATTAAGTCCTTTATCTTTAAGGCAGTAAATCATGTCCAATGTTTGTCCACATAAAGGGAAGAGGATCGTCTTTGAGGAGTCTAAAGTTCCGTCTGGAAACAGCTTATCCAAGAATTCTAAAAGATCTCTGCCAATCAATACCATTAAACTTAGCTTACGGATGGACGTTCTCCTTATGCCACAAAGCTCGATTGTTTTCCCAGGCCGAAGACCAGAAAATGATATCCTTGGCTTTCGATTCCGGCATCATCGCTTTACAATTTTCAACTTAGAATGTTATTGTCGCTGATCATTCAACATTAGTAGTCAGATGTAGGCTAATTGATGGACATTGAACAGCTTTAGACTACCGCTTAATATAAAATATGACATTCAACAAACCGTTAAATTACTTCTAAACAGATAGTATTTAACTCATTGAATAATCTTTCACAATTATATACGATCATAAGATGGTGGCAAAACAAGTCAACTATATTTTATAGTTGTACAAGTTGATGTGCTCAATAAAAGGATACGAAAAATAATTCATGTAATAAAAACCTGGTCTAGAAATATATCTTCATATATACCGACCTCATTAAAATCTTAGCCAAGTTAAAATAAACCAACATATGACATTTTGGCATTCAATTATTTAGGCTTTTGTTAGTACGAAGAGAAATTTTAATTTTGCTGGGTAGTAACGTCGGTAGCTGATAGTAAAACTATTAGTGCGAAATGAATGAGATTTTGACAGGAATATCTAGCTATTGGTACCGCGCAACTTCCAAAAACTCTTTCTTGTAAATTAAGGAAATGATTTTAGGAATATTTTCAGTCGGAGGTATGAATTTTCTGGTACGACACATTAAATTAAAGTCGAGTCAAATATCTTTTTTGATTTCTAGATAGTCAATCGTGTATCTATATTAAGACATTTTTGTTATATTCGACAATTTCAAAACCAAGCAAAACCCCATCGTTTTAGAAATTACCTCAACACTAAATATGGAGCTATTACGATGAAGAACCTGGTTGTTTACTAGAAAGACTTAAAGCTTAAATATGACATGCATGTGGCTCAGCTACTTTGTTGGTATTTCAAATATTATATTATCAGACTCCCGTCTGCTCCATAAAATATCCACCTTTCTTAGTTAGAGAGCCAGCATGGACCAGCCAGACAATCCCATGATGACGAAAGCATTAAATTGACCCCCTATCATTTAAGGCCGCTATACTTTATGTCACCACTCTTAAAGAGCTTTGATAAAGTTCTATTTAAAAAATACTTGCAGAGCTCAAAAGCTAATTGGCTTTATAGTGCTGTGGTGATTTCGCTATCAGCTCCAATAGCTGATAAACTGATCGCTTACCAGTGAAATTTAAATTGTACATGATAATACCCTTTATTCTGTAACTCGTTTAGTTTCTTTAGTTGTTATTGCCTTGGGTTCTTCCTAACTAGCATCAATGTTACTGATGGCTTGACTGTACCCGTTCCCATTTTTTAAAGAGAACAAAATTTTATTTGAGTTCAAAGACGGTATTCTGTACCTGTTCCCATGTAGGTTAAATATCTGATATTTGTAAATTACAATACAAAGCAATGGTTCATTACAAGATCAATATCTGAATCTTTTCCATTCATTGCCAAATCATCCGAATTCAGCTCTCATTCATTTTTTTGCTCCTAATAGTTTTAAACTCAACTAGAATATTTTCTTTGATAGCATATCTAAAACTACTTCTATTTCTACAGTGTTCCAGATAGTAAAGTCTTCAATTGTATACGTGAGATGATTAGTTCAATAATACTTTTTACATAAACAGTGAACTCAACTCTCCTAGGATTAAGGTTATATTTTTTAAATCGTCCAACTTTAAAGTACAGTACCCTTCAAAAGTAATGAGACAAGCATTATTCAAGATAATATAAGATTTTACAAATCAAAAATGAGTAAAATTAGCATGAAAAGATGAACCGTAAAATTTACACAAGGCTTCAATAAACAAGATGCAAAAATAAATTAAAGTGAAACAAAAATAAAAAATAAACACTGTTATAACTTTTTAATCTATATAAGAGTTATACCTATAAATGCCTATGAAACTGAGCCTGTGATGATTGTAGATCAGCCATATCAACTCTTTATGAGGTGTAACACCCTTGTGTTTCCTTATACTCTCTGATGATTGACCTGACTACTTATATCTATGTAAAGTAGCACAGGTTTAACTGATCTTTCCCATTTCTACCTTATTTTTCTGTGCAGAAAAGTATAACACTATAAATGCTCTTATTTTTCAAAGATAAAAAATCATTTATCACCTCTTACTTCTACTTTATTTGCACATTTTAGCTTGTTATCTCTACTAAAAAATAACCAACCTATTATATCAGACTCTTTAAGACTGCTTTCTTGATGCTTACTTGCTCCAGGTAACAGAAAAACCTCATTGCTGTTCTAACAATCTAGAGTTAGTTTTCCAGGCCTGATCTAAGTGATATGTGCTATTCCCTGCCTAGCAGCCTAACACTAAGTAGATCCTCTTTGGCTTTTTAGAAAGAAGCTCCTCTCTAAGAACTTGATTCTTATCTTTCTAGCTTTAGAGCATCACAGAACCTCTTTTTCAAACTTACCTAGATAATAGAATTGATGTTAGCAAATCTTTTAAACAGAAAAAATGGCTAAAACATGAGAAATACCTGAGTATATTTGTGGTCAAGTTATTTAACAAACAATATGAGGCATCTTACAGAAAAATACTCAATAACCCAAAGATTAGTGCTGGAGCTGCCTGAAAAATTTACCTACAGTACCAAATATTAACTTGGTGAAGAGCTGTTTAAGATTAGTCTGCCCTAAAAAACAAGCAAGAGAAATAATTGGCTGGTAGTTAGAAATTGTCTACAGAATTGCTATTTATCAGCCAAAGAAAGTAAGAGGATGTACAGTCTTTTTAAAAGTTGAAGTTTCTGAGACTACTGTACGTAGAAGATTACATAATCAAGAGTTATATGGCCACAGTGCAAGAAAAAACTCCTTGGTTGCTTCAGAAAGTATTTTAAAATGTTAGCTTTTTGCCAGGGCCCAGAATGGGCCAGGCAAAACCCTATGTTGCATATGATCAATGCCTGTGATGGAGCAATCACACCATTAATTACGCAGATTAACCCAAAGGAAACTTTAATTCTAAGTGGAGAATCAAACCCTGGTCAATGCCAAGCCTGGGGACAATTGAAAACCCTCCTAAATCCAAGTGAAAAAGATTTTAATTGGCCCACACCCTCTGAAACCCAGAATTGAAGACTTGGGTTGTCAAATAGCCCAAAATTCCCCTGCCAGCTTTCTCAGAGCAAAAATAATGAAAGGATTCATCTAACTGACAAATCAGGAGTCACCAACAAAACCCAGCTTAAGAATAATCTATTGACAACCAATAAGAAGTTATCAGTAAGCCAAATTGCAGTTTCCCAGCAGGATATAGCTGGGAACACTGACATCCTCTTTTCTTTGTTGACATCTTAATAAAGCAAGTTTATGCCTAGATATTATTATCTTATTGCAGAAATTGTCTATTTTTGCTCAAATTTAATTATTTTCTTTGCATTTATTTGTGAATCCACTACATAATACAAACTTGCATATTCATATCCTCCCAGCTACACTCTTGTTGCTCTTGTCAAACCACCACGTGCCCTTGACTTGTAGTATTTCCATCCTCACTATCTGGATCTGCCACCAGCTATGAAGGAGATTCCTACTGCCCCTCCTCTCCCCAATGCGCGTCCCATTCAGGTCTTTAGCAAGCTGGGGTTTGTCTATATCACAGTTTTGGGGCTGGCCGACCAAGTTGTGCCCCATACTGTGAGTTAGCGCCCCCTAGCCACTGTTTTCAACTACCTGGTTTGTATAGTGCCTATTGTGTACATGGTTTTCAGGCCCGGCCTGCCTCTCCTGTGGGAGTCCAGCTGGACTCTGATATGAGCTGTGACACTTTTGTCAGAATTGCTTCTGTCATCCTAGCCAAAATCTGGCCAGGTTAAAAACTACATCAAAAACCTCAAACTAGTGCAAAAAAATACAAAAAGCCAAATTGGGACATGTTTACCTTATTAATCATGCTAAAAAAATGTTGCGAGATAAAGTCAAATTTGAAAGAACAACAAAAATAACATAGCTTTGGCATAACATCACTATAGTACAAAGCGAGCTGCACACATGTACACACAAACTCGTAATAACAACATGATGTAAATCATTCCAGTTCATGCTTCTTTTTGCTCACGCACAAAGCTAATTAATGACACAGACTCTGTTAATACTTTAGGATGCATGAAACTGCATATCGTAGATTAGGCTGCGTCAAAACATGCATGAAGCTAAAAATATAATTACACGTCCTGGCTAATATAGAAAGTGCCTTTTACTTGCACCTAAATAATTGTGCACTAAATATGCATACTTGTGCTTGCACTGGCAGCCTAATTCTTATGATTCTGCATCCAAAGTACCTGTTCTGACTGCAAAACAATTCATCTTGCTTTCTCTCATCTCTATAACCTTTTCTCTTATCTAATAATAAAGACTCACAGATTTATATTACTGGATATTAAGCTATTTTAGTTGTTACCTCCAGAGAGAAGATTAAGTCTTATCGGTTATTATTAGTAACTGTCACAAAATCTTTAATTACTTCCTCTTGGAGAATTAACACCCCAAGTAAATTATCAAGCGGCTCATCAAGTGGTTCACCGCCCAGCCAATAAACCGGTGGCACCAGTATCAGTTAACCATCTATGGCAGAAATCACTCGATCCAGGCCCTAAATGGAACACAACTTGATTAAGCCTCATGACTCAAGAGGAACATTACTCAGATAAACTTTGTGACTGCCATGATGTACAATGACAACATGTGGCTTATCATGATACTATATATTAACCTATATTCATATTCAATAAAGTATTATTCTCTTTTTAATCTTCCTCTTTATTTTGTTTATTATACTTCCCAGAAGTATATACACGACAGTGGTAGCACAGATAGGTTATTCATATCTATCCAACTCAAAGGAAAAATTTCTTCTAAGAAAAGAATCCAAGCAATGTCACTTCCTAACGGTTGGAGAGATTACAAAGTAGGACAAGACGTCTCTCCTGGACTTGTCATCTACAATAATCTCCTTGTGCCCATCGACTAGTACAACACCCTCAAAACCCGCAGTCTGTTCTCCACCACGCCAACTATAACAGCGCCTACGCAACCTGAGATACCTAACATTGTGTTTCAACGCTTATGTACTGCTGAAATTGGCACTTTCACAGAACTACGCTGTGAGAACACCTCTCTTTGAATCAACAGCACTGAGAGCAAGTTTGCACAAGTGGAGTACCCTCAAAAACTCTGGGTCAGTGAAGTTGCCCTCTGCGCAACAGGAACTGCCTTGCGTTTTGTTACCAAGTGGCTAGCCCAACACCCTGATCAGAAGAAAAACTGGGAAGTGTTTAAAGCTGCATTCCTCAAAAAATTCTCCATGAAGAATTCAGACGTAGTGATCATGACCAAACTCTGGACCTTCAAAATGACAGGAACTATCAAGAAATACATCACCGCATATGAAGGACTACGTGACCGTGCACCCAACACCATTAACTTTGATGAACCTGGACTACGCCTGGACTTCTACAATGGCCTTCTCACACACATTAGGCGTCAGTTTGACATGGCCTGCTGCAAGAACCTCAAGGATGTGTTTTTAGAAAGAAAACACACAGCTCAGAAGTCTGACAATCTACACGCCTCTAACAAACACAAGGACAACCCTGAAGTTAAAAGAGAGCCTCACCCCAATAAGCAAAACAACCAAGCCAACAGCACCTAACCTCAAAACGGAAATCACACTGCACAAGCCAACCAGGCTAGCACTGAAGATACCAACAAGGAGAGAAAAGCTCAGGGGAGTGCTTAGGCAAGCCTCCCTCCCCCCTCTTCACAAGACTTGTACAGAGAACAGGACGTGGACTTCATCACCATGATCCAAGTTCCCTCCAGCAACCCTCTCCTGTTTTTGGCCCAATCTGGAAATAAACTCCTTACCTATCCTTTCTGTTTTTGCAGATATCAGGGCACAGCGCTATTTGACACTGGAGCCAATCAACTGCTTGTTAACAAGAGTTTTGCAGACCTCATGAAGTTACCTATTATTTGAAGTAACATCAAGAGAGTTGTCATGGCGGACAACCACAGCACAGCAGTTACCCATGAGACCAAACCTTTCTGGGCCCAAATTGGAGACTTTCAAACAATAATTAGTGGCCCCATCATTCCAATCCCAAAATACGATATCATACTTGGATTAGATTGGATGCAAAAGACAAAGCCTCACATAGACTGGGACAGTGCCACCCTCACAATCCAGCGAGGAGAAGTCTACCATCACGTGTACCTAACACACCTTGACACTCTTATGAGGGACCACATATTTGTAAAAGTCATGAAAACAGAAAAAAACCGACATCAGCAAAATCAATTAGAACACATGTACATATGAAGTCATCCACTTCAAAAATACAAAAACCCAACACAAACAGAACCCAATTAGAGACCAGCTAGTCAATGAGTTTCCCTCCATATTCCAAGAGTCACTACCTGGACTGCCCCCTGATTGGGGCATCCAACATGAGATCAACTTAAAAGGTAGCGTACCTAAAACACGACCATCTACCACCTTGCACCACAAGAAGATGACACTATGAAAGCATACCTTGACAAAACACTTAAGAAAGGCCTCATCAGACCTTCAAAATCACTCTTTGGTGCCGCTGTCTTCTTTGTGGAGAAGAAAGATGGAGGCCTCCGCCTAGTCACAGACTACAGGGCCCTCAACAAGGTCACAATAAAGAACAGGTATCCCCTGCCCCTAATTGATGACCTTTTTGATGCCCTGAGGGGGTCCCAAATCTTCACAAAAATCAATTTGACAGCAGGATATCACCAAATTTGCGTGAAACCTGAAGACATTCCAAAGACTGCATTTCAGACTAAGTACAGATTTTTTGAATGTGTTGTCCTCAATTTTGGCATGACAAACGCTCCCAGTACCTTTGTAACCTTCATGAATGAAGTATTCAAGGAACACATTGGGAAAAAAGCAATCATCTACCTGGACAACATCATCATTTATAGTCCCAACCTACAACAACACTGGGAAGACGTCCGCGCAGTCCTCCGCATCATGCAGAAAAATCAACTGATTGCCAAACCATCCAAATGCAAGTTTTTCTCAACTGAGCTCCCCTTCCTTGGTCACATAATTAGCAAGGACGGTATCAAGCCCAATCCAGACAAGATACATGCTATAACAGAAATGCCAGCCCCAAGAAACAAGAGCAAACACCACATTTTCCTTTGGAATGATAGCATATGTACGCAGGTTCATCACTGACTGGGGCGCCCTAACAGCCCCCTATCAGCCATCACTGGGAAGACAACCAAGTTTGGCTGGACACCTTTACGAGATCAACATTTCCGCCAGTTGAAAGAGCGCATGGTTACTACCCCCATCTTGCAATACCCAAACCGCGAGGGTATCTATGAGCTAGAAACTGACGCCTCTGATTATGCCATAGGAGGAGTCCTCCGTATCTAAACGGCCCAGAAAGACTTCCTACCTGTGGCATATGAATCCAGGAAACTATTGGACGGCAAACAAAAATATCCTATACACAATAAGGAGTTAGTTGCCATCATACACTGTCTCATGAAATGGCAATGTTACCTAGAAGAAGCTCAGACGTTCAAAGTACTCCCTGACCACAAGTCATTGGTATTCTTTAAAACACAACAACATCTGTCAAGAAGACAAGCTGAATGGATGAGTCTCATACAGAGATACCCCATGCAAATTGAATACAAACCAGGCAGAGAGATGCTTACTGCAGATGCCCTATCAAGGGTATACAATAAACACATCCTCTGCACTGATGATGACCCCAACTGGCTCATGTTAATCATGGGGAATCTCCAGGAAGGGTTCCCACCTGGCACACCAATGGACATCCAAGAGAAAGTCCTCAAGAACAAACATCTGTTCAAAAACGTATATGGTACCCTCCACCAAATCCTTCCAAATGGTGACACAGTACCCTACATTCTGTCAACACAAAAGATTGACACAATCCTCTGATATCACAGAGACTTGGGACACACCCATAGCAGAAACTTGCATGAATATCTCAAGACTTGCTACTGGTGGCCCAACATGCTAGATGATATCAGAGAAGTACTAGAACAATACAAGGTCTGTGAAAAGTACGCCCAAACCAAAGCTCTGCCCAAATCAGTGGTACCTGTATCCATCACACAGCTCTTCAAGGTATGGTTGTTGGATATTGTGGAACCTATGCCTGGTGAAAGCAAAAGCAAGAAGTACAATATTACAGCCATTGACTATGCAACCAGATGGCCCATAGCACAAGCCACAAAAAGGCACAAAGGCAATGATGTGAGACAATTCATTGGCAAGGAGATCATAGCTAACTTTGGAAAACCCGACCTCTTAATCACAGATGGAGGCACTGAACTCAAAGCTATTGACACCAACATATACCTTGCCAAAAATGGAATAAAACATGTCACAGCCAGTCCATATCACCCCCAGTCAAATGGACACGTAGAACAACTAAACAGCTCTCTAGTGGAAGCCCTCAGTAAGCTATCTGCCAACAATCCAAAAGCCTGGGTTGACATGTTACCAACCGCCCTTATGGTCTATAGAACACAAGTCAACCACAATACAGGCAAAAGCCCCTATGAACTTGTCTATGGTCAGAAACCTTCACTTGTCAGTACAACCACGGGACCACAACTGCCACTTCCCAAGAAGATTCCAGACAGCAGTGACCCAAAAGTACTACAAGCCAGAAAAGACCAAGAGATAATGGAACAACAAACGGTTCAACGAGAAGCAATCCCGTTACAACAAGAAAGGTTCCAAGTCAGAGACAAGATCTGGGTTGTCAACCACAACCAGCACAAATTAGACCCAGGATTGCGCAGACCAGGCATTGTCATGGAGGTGAACCCCAATAACACGTACCTCATCAAAGGGATTGGAGCTCAAACCGAACTAAATTGTATGCATCATGATTAACTTTGTCTGTGTAAGGCAAGAGCAGCCCAACAAAATTCAAGTCTCCCTGTTCCTAACGCCAAACTGGATCAGTACCAAACTTGTATCCCTGATACTCTCAAGAAGATTTCCAAGGCTCCGCCTTCCAGCACCCCAGGGGGAGATGTTGCAACATCTTTAATTACTCCCTCTTGGGGAATTAACACCCCAAGTAAATCACTGAGCGGCTCACTGAGTGGTTCACTGCCCAGCCAATAAACCAATGGCACCAGTATCAGTTAACCATCTATGACGGGGATCACTTGATCCAGGTCCTAAATGAAACACAACTTGATTAAGCCTCATGACTCAAGAGGAACATTACTCAGATAAGCCCCGTGACTGCCATGACGTACATGGACAACATATGACTTATCATGATACTATATATTAACCTATATTCATATTCAATAAAGTATCATTCTCTTCTTAATCTTCCCTTTTATTTCATTTATTATACTTCCCAGAAGTATATACACAAAATAACTAATTGTGTATTAGGTCTTAACATAATCTATTGTTTAAGCAAGCCTACTATACCCAAGAATTTTTATATTGACCCAACTACAAGGACAAAGACCCAGTCACACAAAAAGAGATTACATGAATTATGACATTCATACAATCATTAATTAGCAAGTAATTATTAAAAATCTATGTTCAAAAGTGTGTTTCAAAGCCCTTGTTAATATCACTAATCTTTTTATATATGGGACATTATTTTTCTTGTTATGCCTAGGCGCCAGATTGGTTATTTTATAACTTAATCATATTATTCATATTCAAATTATTCAGAAAGAGTAAAATATAATCAATCCCAAATATTTAATTGATCTTGGGCTTGGGTGATTTTTTAAAAAATAATTCATTGATTTTATAATTGAAAATTGCAACTTATAGTACTACTAAAAATATCTTAAGTGCTACTAAAAACCAAAAATATTTATGATGAGTTGCATGGGAGAGTAATAGCAGCCCCAAAGCTATAAATGCTATTACCCTATCTTTGGCTCATCATAAATATTCTTAGTTTGTTTCAGAAAAAAAGGTTGTTGTTTTTGAAAGACTGATAACTCTATTTAAAATACACCCTCTAGTAAGCTGCCCTACTTCATGAACTTGCCCCAATACACTACTAGCATCTTCTGATATTTTTGTTTCTCTGGTATCATCACGTGATTTCAAATGATAAAATATCTCAGAATATTCTGAGAAGCTTTCAAATGTTAAAGGTGAAGTATATAACTTCCCATCTTTCATCAAATATGAAAGATTAATGTGCAGATTTTTAACTTCAAGCTCTCTTTTTATAGGCCTAAATTTCCTTTCATAAATATAAAAAAATGCTTTTTGGGAAACAATTGAACCAGTTAAAGATGAATTGTATAATTCTTTTCTTCTTTCTTCTTTCTCACAAATATTTTTTAGATCATTAATATTGTTAATATAAAGTACATTTTCTTTTTCCTTTAAAATTTTTGATATTACACCAAAGTGACCATCAACAATGCTTTTTCCATGGCATTCAACAAAACAGTTATATTTTATGGAACCCTTAATATATTTAGGTGCCTCTTTAAATAAGTAATATAAAAATTCATATGATCTAAAATGATTTCCATTATCTGTCCATACTTTTATATTATTTATTTTTTTAAATCTATCTAATTTAAGAAGACTTATTAGACATTCACCTGAAAATAAAGAATCATATGATAATATTTGAGACAAAAAATCATGATATTCATATTTAATTTTATTGTTTTCTTTAAAAACTAATGCAAACCCTAATAATAAGATTGGTTTTTTTGAATAAAAACAATTATTGGTCTCAATTGGACCACCTCCAACCTTTAAGTTTTCTTTATAATCTATAACTACAACACAAGACTCATCATCTAGTTCATTAATATCTTTTTTATATTCACAATTTTGATGAACATAAAAGTCTTGGTGCTGATTAATAGTCTTTAAGTCATTGTCTATAGATTCTGGTAATGGTAAGTTTTTACTTTCACATTCTTCCTTCTTTTTTCTAGTGAATTTTTTAAATTACAAATATTGCACATATCGGTTTGTTTTTTACTTTTTATTATATTTTTAGGGATTAATTTATAGTAAGTGGAAATTGAAACTGAAATTTCATTTTTTATTTTCATATTTTCATATATTTCTTTTTTTGTTTTAAGTAGAGAGTATTTAATTTCAGTTGAGTAATTACTCATCTCTTTTTCTATATCTTTATAAATTTTTTCAGGCACTTTTTTTGTAAACTGGCTTGTTTCAAAAGAATTTTCCAGCAATTTTTTAATTATTTTTTTAGTTATTTCTTTTTTTAATGAATAGTTATTATTTTTTTGGCTTTTTTTGTTTAAGCTTACATTTTTATTTATTTTTATTTATTTTTCTTGAGTATTCAAACTCACTTTTGGTTATATTAAACTCCATATCATTAAGCTCTTTTAAAGAGTAACTGGAAGTAACCAGAGATCGCAAGGCTGGGAGATGTTTTTGGGGAGAAGATTTCATGAGATCCTTTAAGTTTTCAATGAACTCATTGCCTTTTTGATTTTGAATAGTTGGCAGGAACTGAGCTTTCCCAAATTCAGTTTGAGTAAGGAAGTGCTTGATGAAATTATCAAGATCATCACCAGCAATAAAGAGGAATGCCTTTTTTAACATTGCAATTCTCTCTCTTTTTGTTGAAGCTCCCAAGGAAAAAAAGGGTAGCATGGAAGAAGTAAATTTAACTGAGGACATGGTAGTATTTTGAATCTGTAATTAGGTCAGATCTTTGATGTGTGCCTTAATGATGGAGTAGTTATGATCAGAATGTGGTCTTTGAATTGGGTTATTTGGATTAGAAGCTCTGTGGTACTTTAGCTCTTATATACCAAGCTAAATGACACCATTCTGAAAGAAATGGTGTGATAGCTTTTATTATAGTTTGAACTTGAATTTATGTTTGCAGAAATTAATTAAATACCCAGTTTTCATGCACAAGTGATATATGTGAAGCAGCTAAGCATTATTATTACATCATATCCTCTTTGTAATCAATGCAAATCAATTAAAATGATGTATTCAGTTAATTGTAACTCTTCCGCATATTTTTAAATGATAAAATATTAAAGAATTCCATTTAAAGAATGCTCAATTTGAGGTTCGAAGCTCACTTGAACCTTAAAATCAATCTAAACAGTGATAAAAACATCCTAACTTCAAACTATCATAAAATCCTAGAGAATTGAGCCTTTTAAATAAAATAAAATGCAAAAATAAAGCTCTCAATCTTATCTTTAATTTCGTCAAATAAAAAACATCTGTTGTGTATTTAAAAAAGAGTATTTATTAGCTTTGAAGTGATCTACTTTATATCATTAGATATAATCATATAATAAAATCTGGATTATGCTCTTTTAAATTACTTTCGCTTTAATATTGAGCATAGTATACATATTAAAATTTTTACACCAATAGAAAGATAAGATTCTTAGCTTCATTTTGATAGTTTACAGTGTGAAAAAATATTAATTTTTCATTGAGTTATTAATGTTTTAAATATAAATTGTGTAATTAGTTACTTTTTCAAAATCGAACTGTGTTATGCTGCGACTTGAGCAGCATGTGCATTAGAAAATGGCCTAATCTCTAAAATAATGACCCATATCTAAGACCAGTTGAAACTGCCAATTAAAAGGCAAATTAAGTTAAAGCAATTTTCTTACATAATTATCAGTTGCATGAAATCATGTCACCCATTTAACTGTGTAATATTTTCTATATTGATGTTTGACTAGTCTATCAAAAAGATGGCTACTTAACATAGATAGTTAAGACTATGTATTATTTCTTATAAAGTATGTGAATGTAAGATAGGGCTCTTTGATGCCATGTATTAGCAAATGCACTAAGCACATATATTATAACATATGGCTTAACTGAGGATAAGCCTGATATTTACTGCCTTGACCTTCTTGCCTTAGCTCCCAAACTTCCTCCAGAACCACAGTTCTAATTAACATCAAACATTAGTCTGAGACATTAGCACTAAATAGACTATATAACTCTCTCTATCTTTTTTAATAAAACAAGACTTTTTACACCTATTAGCACCATATTTACTTGACTTTGACTTATTAACAGTTAGTTAAAATATATACTTTAAGCTCTCAAAAGCATATATTTTAGCTCTTTGTCAAGTATATACTTCTGGAAAGTATAATAAACAAGATAGAAGGAAGATTTTAGAAGAAAATAATACTTTATTGAATATGAATATAAAATAATATATAGTGTCATGACAAGCCACATACTGTCCATGTACATCATAATGAGTTATGGGGTTTATCTGAGTAATGTTTCTCTTAGGGCACAAGGCTTATTCAAGTTGTGTTCCATTTAGGATCTGGATTAGATGATCCTTGTAATAGATAGTCAACTAATAATGATGCTATCAGTTTACTGGCTGGTTGGTCAACCACTTGGTGAGCCGTTTGATGATCTACTTGGGATGTTAATTTCCCAAGAGAGAGTCATCAAAGATGTTGCAACATCTTGGTACAAGCCAGTAAGCTTATTATTGTAAATTAAATATAAAAGTTGTTCAAATTATAACAAATTGTAACTCAGTAAATATTTTTTGGATTTTTATGTATAAACTCTCATTTGAAATTTTTTATTTTAAAGACTTTTATCAAGTAATAAAAATCTGTTGATGGCTTTAATTATTACAAATAAGAATGAGAAAAAAACCTTGTGTTTGATAAGCTGCAAGCTCTTTGGTATGCAAACTAAACTGACATACTTGATCTAATTTTATGGTTTTATCACATTTTTATAATTGCCTAGAAATAAACTTTTTTGGCTAGTTTTTAGCTTAAGCTAACATTTAAGTTTGACTCAAAATTTTACTATCTACTTGTCAGGATACCAGGAGTACTGTGAAGCTCCAGCAGGTGAGAGAAGAGTCAATGTAGGTACTGGCATGACTAATTGGATGATGAGACCTAACTTTATCAAGAAAAAAGGGTCTTTTCAGCTACAGCCCAGAGTCCAACCGCTGGCAAGGCAGAGTGAATCAATCCTGTAAGCGCCAGATACAGCACTCTCAGAAATTGACTACTTTGGTCAGTGGCATCAGAAGTAAGTGGAGTTGAGATGGTTGGTTGGTTTGGGTATTGGTGTGATCCCATGGGGACCAGATAGGTAGCAGGATTGTTGTATTTCCTGTTGAAGATCAAAGGGTATATAGTGATTTTTTTGCTGTCACAGACAATTTGGTAGGGGTTCTTAGGGGCGTTTGGGCAGGTGTACCGCTGCAAGTCTTTCAAGGCCCAGGATTTGTGATCAGGATTGGAAAAATACTCAGTGAAATGCACAGGGTCAAACGGAGCTTTGGGTGGGCAGTAGTAGTTGAAGGATTTAGTTTTGTCAACTAAAGTCTGGATATCTATTCATGAGAATGAGTATTGGCGCTTTGGTGTTTGCAAATGAAAGAATATCAAAAATAAGTATGGAAACAGATTGGTGAATCAAAGGTTCATAACAACTTTATTGTTAAGAATGGCAATACAGAACTTTTTCAGGAGCTTCTGATTTATATACTTACTCACATACAAGTGCCTCTGGGCATTTTTCTGGTGCTATCTGTGTGGCATGGCTTGTAATCTCAGGTTCTGCTGTTTGATTGGCTGCTTCATGGTCATTTTTGGGGTCTTCAGGAACAGTTGTTTAGCTTGTTGGGGCCCATCTTGGCCTGAATGGTCATTGGTTCTGGCAGGTTTGGTTGCAGAGGTCATGAGGTCTTTTTCAATTTCATTCTTATTTTGGAACAGGCTGACAGGCATTCCTGAGGCAAAAGAACTTGATTAAAAAAGTGGTTCCCAATTAGCAATCCCAAATTACTAAATGGAGAGTGATCTTGGACTAGGTTTACTGGGCAGCTAAATTTAGCCTGCCCAGGTCCAGCCAAACCCACCAAGGCTTGGGTGTAGCTTTTGGGGCCCATAATGGGCTCCACAGCTGCCACCAGGGCAAAAATGATTCTGTACCTGGATTTTTGCTTTTCAAAGCAAATTCAGGTGCAAGTGAATCTCTTGCACCCACTTGCCCCGCCTGGTGGCTAGGTGTAGGTTTGATTTATGCCCGGGACTTTGAAGTTGTTACTTCTGTAACACTATTTTGCTATAGGAAGTAAACTCTGGTGTGTCTAACATATCTGGGCTTTGCAGTCTTTTCTTGTCAATATATTAAGTATTTTATATCCTTCTTAAGAAAGAGGTTTTGATCTGATGAGACTAAAGTGTTTCTCAGTAAATCTGAAGAACTCAAAAATTGCTATTGAAAACCAGAAAAATATCTCAAGCCCTGCTGTTTAAAAGGTAATGTTAAAGATAAGTGTGACAGAAATTGCGGGATAGTATGAAGCTGTTTCTAAATGATGGGGAATCACCACCCAAATTCACATAGAATTAATGATTAAATATCAGTGTGGCTTCAGATATTGTTTTGTGAGATTTCCAATTGAGATACTAGGATTAAGTAAAATAATTAATCCTAACCAAAGTAGCCCAAGATAAATATCCTGTGAAAGCATCATAGTATCTTCAGAATAAATTCAGGACATTGAGATGCAACACAATTTTCAGTTTCAAAGACAAGGGGGACAACTCCAAGATCAGCAGGCATGAAATTAACATTGAGCGGTGCCGACAACAAAGTTCCAACTGCAGGGCCCCATCTTCCAGTAATAATCCTGCTTAGAATAAGATTGTAGGAAATGTAGCACAACAATCCAACTACAGGATGCATTTTAAAAATGTAAATTAGACCAAAGGATATATGATTTTTATTGAGTAAATTTTTGGGAGGTGTTGTTTTTTGAGGCGCGGCACAGACACACAACAGGAAATACTAACCTTAGGATTGGATTTGTACTAAGTCTTGGTTAGATGACAGGGAAGGCAAATGTGTTTACTTTGCGGCCCTGGAAGAATAATCTCTACTAGTTGTGGCTAGAGAGAGGCGTGGAAGTACAGAAGACACAAAGACAAAAATGTGAATAGAACTTAAGATTTATTGAATATACAGATTATGAATATATACTGTGTAGCTTTACCACAAAACAGTACATGGACGGTAGGATCACTTGCCACCAGTATTAGTGGGGCAAGTGAGTTGCGCAGGGATCAGGAAACCAAACAATTGTATTTCCTGAATCAGTTGTCAATTCATTTTGAGTAGTGAAAGCAAAAGCAAGAGATTTGTCCTCAAAATGGCCCACCAAAGGCAAAATAGAAATACTGTGAATAGCGGCATTCACAACAGGAGGACTCAACTCTTAGAGTTGAAACAGAGAAAATTATTCAATATATATCAAAAATTGACTAAACAATACCACCTGGATCCTGGGCTCCTATTTCTTCCACATTGTCAAGTGAGTATCTGATAAAGGTTGCAAAGAACCCTTGGGTGACCAATTTCTGACAACCATGTTGATTAACAAGTTCATATCTGGTGACCCTTAAATTATGTCAATTTATAAACATCAACTTACAAGGGGAATTGGATTTGACTGGCAAACTGGAGCAGCCATAACCCATTTACAATCAACCATTTGATTCAAGTCTGTTAAATCAGTCAGTTTTGTTAAAGGTTTTCTGGCTTTCTGCGCTTTCCTACTCAGACAAATAATCCACAGCATTATGGAACTTACTGTGACATTACCCTTCACTTTAGCCCAAGGCACAATACCACCATCCATAATATGGGATAAGGAAACATTTTTGTGGGCAGGGAGAAGTTTCATTGCGGCCAAGGTAAGATTGGGGTGACCAATGGCAGTTGGGTGGCAATTGTAGAACTCTTGGATAAGAACTGGGAAATTGGAGCAATCATAGTGTGAATCTCATGAGTTTTCAGAATTGGGATAACCCTTCCATGACACCAAATACTCTAGACAATGTCAATTCTTACAAGAAGCCAAAATGCAATTCAACTCATACTCGGGTTTTTCTTTCACCAGAATGGGTTAGGAAGAAGGAATCTCAGTACCCTTAAAAAGAGCAAGTAAGCATTTGTGGAAAGTGTGGTGAGTCTTAAAAGCCAGGGGGGGGTAAATCTAGTCAATATGCAGAGGGACCAATTTGACGCTCAACCTTGAAGGGATCAACTTGCTTGGGACCTAATTTGCGGCAAGGGACATTCAGTTTCATATTACAAGCTTTCATCATGACCAGATCCCCTGGTTTGTAGGCTGGACTTTTCTGGCACATGCAATCTGTGTATTCCTTGTAAGTTGTCACTGCAGCAGTGAGAGTAACCTGGAGCTCCTGATGAACTTGCTTCAATGCAGCAGCCTGATCAGTTTCAGCTTCCACTTTGCTAACCAAACGAGGACCCATGTTGAACAAGGGATTGTAGCCCACATTGGCATATAATGGCAAAACTTGAGTTGACATGTGCGGGGCGTTATTATATGTGAACTCTGCCATGGGTAAATTAGCACACCAGTCTTCTTGTTGTGCATTGGTGTAGCAATTTAGGTAAACCTCCAAACTTTGGTTTACTCTCTCTGTTTGTTCATCAGATTGGGGGTAAAAAGCTGTGGAGTGGCAAATTTTTGATACCAAGAATCACAGTAAAAGCTTTCTAAAACTGAGCAATAAATTGGGGTGTGTGATTGATCACAATCTCCATCAGGATGCCATGTAGAGAGAAGATTCTATTCACAAACAACCTAGCTGTTTCTACTGAAGTAATTGTGGTTGAGCAAGGTAAAAAGTGTTCCATTTTTGTAAAACAATCTACCACCACCATGATTGCATTAAACCCATTGGAATTGGGAAGTTCACCAACAAAATCCACCAACACAGACGTCCAAAGTCCTGAAGCAGGCTGCAATGAAACCAGTAATCCTGTAGTCTTTTTCCAGCTTGCCTTGGACCAAACACATACAGGAAGTCTCAAACAAAAGCTGCTACCTGCACTGTCAAACCTTTCCAGGAAAACTGGTGGTGGATTAGATACACTATTTTGTTTTTTCCTGGGTGGCCTGCCGTTGGACAGGTATGATGAGCCTCCATGATTTTGTCCAGAATGGTTCCTTCTAGAACCCACAAGCAACCTTGATGATATAGAACTGGACCTATTTTATGATAGCCCTGTGGCTGACCAACTGGGCTTGTGAATGCTAGTTCTAATAGCCTATCATATCCTTTGGACAGAGGCTGCAGAAACTTAACTTTGGAATATAAGTCTAATTCTGCGCCCTCAGTTAAGGACATAGTGGCCAGCAAAGAAGGTGGTGGTAATACAAAAGGAACCACATCCTTGTCTGGAATCATAGTGTGTGTGTTAAACTCAGAGTTCATATCAGCATCCAGGAGATGGTGTAATACCCAGATACGGTAGGTACTAATTGCAGTAGGTATTGCAGGAGGTTGGCAAATTGAAAACCAGTCAGGGCGGTGACAATTGGGTATATGGTCATCAACCAGCGGAAGACCTTGGTGTGGATGTTGTATCTTCCAAAGCTCCCGGCAAAGTAGGTTAACACATAGTACACAGAGGTGTACACTGCAATGGACAGTGTGGAATGCGGAGAAACCAGGGGAGGTCAGGAACCAGTATGGGAGGAGTTGAGTTGTCCAAGGTCATAGTGAGGATCATGACCTAACCCTTCTGATGAGGGTCCAAAAAGCTCTGGTCCCTGTTGATAGCCTCTAATCCCAAGGCAAGCTGTAAGGAAAGCTGTGAAGATGAGATGGTTTATCTTTCTTGGATTGGAGGGGTTTGGCTGGGGCTAACTAGTGAAAGTTGACTTAAGTTTTAAGTGAGATTTAGCTTTATTGAGGGTTTTAAGCTCAATAATAGCACAAGTTATTACTGAGGAGGAATCCTTTATTTATAGTACTTCCTTATGTGCAAAGATTTTCAAATGGGAGTGGAAAGCAGGAGATGGGGAATCCCAAAAGCTTAGAAGATAGGAATGGCAATTGGTTTTTGAGAAGATGGTCAAACTCTTGTTCTTCTGTTATCTTTTGGGGGTTTGGCCATTCTTGATTGGGCCCAATGATCTTGCCTGGACATGGGGTCATGTGGTGGTGGCAATTCATGAGATTTTCAAGACCTATTTGTGTCTTGGGCCACATGGTTTGGTTGGAGTCTAGTCTATACCTTGTGACCTGGGGATCAGAAACCCATTGGTCATGGGAGGAATTATTGCTCACATGTAAAACTTGGGCTTGGCTTTCTTCTGTTGGGTAGGAATAGTTTTTTTAAATTTGAGATCTTATTTCCCCCTTCTTCTGGAGGGCAGCATTCTTCAGGAATATTTTCCCTGCATCCAGGATTTTTCTGATTGGCTGCAATTTATGGAGGTTTCTGATTGGCTGTGGAGTGGGGCCTGGGACCTGGGTGGGTGGCTGGCTGCCAACTGGGACCTGGGGGCAAGCAAGTGGGCTGGGGGCTGGTGGTAGGGTCGCTGACGGCTGGGTGGCAGGGGCCCGGGTGGTAGCCAGGAGGCTGACGGGGGGTGGGCAAGCAGGCAGGGGACTGGCGGCTGGCTGGGCAAGCAGGAGCCTGGCTGGGCCCTGGCTGGCAGGTAGGGGCTGGCAGGGGATAATTGTGCGGACAGGAGGCTGGCTGGTTGCTGACGGGCGCCTGCACAACTGCGGCAGGCGCCTGCCCGGATGATAAAATATTCCGGCGTCCATTTAATTCTGTTTTTCCTTTTATTGGATTTTATTTCACCCATTAAAGGGGGAAAATCCATATTGTTTTTTGACTCTTTACAGGGTAACCCTCCATTTTTTTCCAACATTGCCCCCCAATAATAATTTGGTTTATGTCAGGAATATTCCTGACAGATGGGAAGGGTTTCTGCTCACTGATCTGCCAAGTGATTATCAGTACCCTTAATGAACTCACAGCAAAACTTGTATCTTGTCAGATCACCATGCCATCTGGATTGGCAACCTGACAACCCCCTGGGTTGGCAATAATACAGAAGATCTTTATGGTTGGTTCATACAACAAACAGATTACACACTGACATGAGATGGTGGTGCCAATGTTTCAAGGATTCTACAACCATCAGCAATTCCTTATTGTAAATCATGTAGTTGAGTTCCTAAACTTTCATCTTTTGGGAGAAATACCCTTCAGGTCTCTCAAACCATCACCAGCAGTTTGTAACAACACACCAGCCATAGCATATTTGAAGACATCAGTGGAAACCACAAAAGGGAGCTCAGGATCTACATTTCTCAACACAGATGAAGACAAAAAAAGAGCCTTGACTGCTATGAACGCGTTTGCGCACTCAGCTGTCCAGGCCAAAGTTGTCTTTACGCTAGCCAAATATAAGGGGGAAGCCACTTCAGACAAGTGTGGTGTAAATTTCTTCAAAAATGTACAAGTTCAAAAGAAACTTTGGAGTTAGTATACCATTACTGGAGTAGCATAATCCTGAACCAATGCTTCATTGTCAGGAGCAATAGTGTGACCATCTTCAAAGATAATATTACCCAAGAAGATAACCTTACGCTTAAAAGTTTCACACTTACTCCGCTTGATGATCAAATTTTCCTGGGGGATGCGCTCTACAACAGCTGACAGGTGGGTCTTATGTGAATCCTCATCTGGAGAGAAAACCAAGATGTTGTCCATATACACAATGGCACATACACTCAGGAGGTCCCCCAAGACTGAATCAACTAACTGCTGAAAGCAAGCCGGAGCATTCTTCAATTCAAAAGGTATGAAGCAGAACTGGAAGATACCTTTCTTAGTCCTGAATACTGAAAATCATTAAATTTCTTCTGCAATCCTAATCTGATTGAACATATTCAACAGATCAAGCTTCAAGAATAACTTTGCCTTCTCCACACACCAAGAAATTTGTGCCTCAAGAGGTAAAGGGTAGGGATCAGGAAGCATAATGTTGTTCATATTCCCATAATCAATACAAGGACAAAGAGACCAATCAGATTTTTAAACAAACAACAATGTAAAACAGATTGAAAAGCCTTCTTAAATATGTATACTTTTGCCAACATGTCCCGAGTCCATTCCTCCAAACATGCCTCATCCTTTAAGGTCAAAGGGTAAATGGGAGACGCAATACAAATCAGATCAACGGTAACCTTAAAGTCAAAGTCAAACTGAGTGTGCTTGGGAAGGACCTCAACCCTCTTGGAATTGAATGCTGCAGACCAGGGTTGAAGACATGCTGGTAAATCAAAACTTACAGGTGTAGGAGCAAGAACCAACTGTATTGTCTGAGAAGATTGCTCTAATTCTGACATACCCAACAATGTAATACAGATGTATATGCCCAAAGAGTGGTCCACTTGCAGCTCATTTCCTTTTAACAGAGTTGATTCATTATGATCCTGCCACCAGCCCACTCCTAAGATAATAGGATACATAAGATTAGAGCATATGAAGAACCTTGCAGTAAAAGATAGACCCACAACTACAAATGTCACTGGCTTCTTAAGATGGAAAGAGGGAAACGTTTGACAGTTCCCACCCCTAACCAACATTCTAGGATGATACTTGAGTTGTAACAAGTCTGCAGTCTCAACACTCATGAAGTTTTTGGACAACCTGGTATCCAACAAAATGGCTGGCCAATAGATAGTTTGGCCATTATTGATACTACCATAAAACAAGAAGTAACCAGAAGTAGATTTATTTGCCGCAAATATTGCAACCTCAGCAGGATCTTGCTTCTCTTCAGTGGTACGGACAGCGGCTAAGGAGGTAGGATGCTCCTGAAAATATTGCTTGATCATTTCTTGGACGGCTTCAGGGAGGACAGGACAATCATAATTGATGGAAACAAGAGGAAACTCTTTAGACTTGACTACCAAAGAATTTGTGGGCACAACATGCTGGAGCATAACCAACAAACTATCAGTGGGTGACACCACTAGCATTTTGTCTACCTTGACAGGTTTGTTCAAGATAGCCAATTATGACTGAGAAGAATCACAAGGGGGAAATCATGACTCTGACTAGACAAAGCCACCACAGAACAATTATCAGAAAACCAGGAGCAAGCAGTGGGTTTGACTTTAATTTCCATAACACCTTGTTTGGAAGTCAACAAATTTGAGACCAGAGAAAGAATTTGGCTTACCAGAGCCTCAGTTGTGGTTAACAGGGAATCCCAAACTGCCAGATCTTGGGCAGTCTGGTCAACTGCTAACCATAACACTGAGAGTTTATTTACCTCAGGAACATCAATTGTACAACATTAGGCAAGAAACTGAGGAAGGGATATTGAGAGCGGAGTAGTACTCTGTTGGAAGGCGTACAATTTATGATAAACTTTGAGCTCCTTAATAGATATACACAAATTTCTAACAAAGGGTACAGAGATGCACTTTCAGTTAAAACATGTGGATTGTGCTCCACCGCAGACAACAACCATTCTCAAGCATCTTTGGAAACCTTTGTCATCACATGGTAAACTTGGGATTTGTGACTAAGGCTAGAGCCGGAATAAAATGATAATGCTGACAAAACTTCACGCAAAATTTCATCAGTGGGTGGAGCAGGAAAATAATCCAGACGCCAAAATAACATGGTGTGGCAGAAATAGGAAACAGATGGTCCAGTCTCAACAACTGCAACTTGAGATGAAAACCACAAATTAAAGAAAAGTTCACACTGAAAACTCAGGAAAGAACTGATTCAAATAAACATGGTGAACACAGATATCTTAAAAGAGCAGAAGAAAAGAAACACAAACTCATGACAAACTGCTTCCAAAAACTCAGATGCCAAAGAGTTTAGTAATGTAACAGGTATCAAAGCATAATAAAAAAGCTGTCTTCATGTGGTGAGGAATCACCCACCAAATCCACATAGAGTTAATGATTAATCACCAACACAGCTTCAAATACCGTTTTGTGAAATTTCCAAATGAGAAACTAGGGTTAAGTAAAATAATTAAACACAACCAGAAAAGCCCTAGATAAATGGCCTGCAAGAGAATCAGAGTGTCTTCAGCATAGAATTTAGGACATTGAGATAGCATATGGGTTTCAGCTTCAACAGGAGTAGGAACAGCTCTTAGATTGACAGGCATTGAATTAAAATTGGGTGGTGCCAACAACAAAGTTCCAACTGCAGGGCCCCATCTTCCATTAATGATCCAGCTTAGAATCAGATTGTAGGGAATGTAGTGCAACAATCCAAATACAGGATACATTTTCAAAAGTAAAGTTAGATCAAGGATTATGTGATTTTTTATTGAGTAAATTTTGGGAGGAATCAACTCTTAAAAGTTGTAACAGTAAAAATTATTTAATATATATCAAAAATTGACTAAGCAATACCACATGGATCTTGGGCTCCTATTCCTTCAACATTGTCAAATGAGTATCTAGTCCAGGTTGTAAATAACCCTTTAGTGACCAACTTCTGACAACCATGCTGATTAATAAGTTCACATCTGGTGACCCTTAAATTATGTCAATTTATCAACATCAACTTACAAGGGGAATTGGATTTGACCAGCAAAATGAAGCAGCTGTAACCCATTTACAATCAACTGTTTGATTCAAATCTGTTAAATCAGTCAGTTTTATTAAAAGTTTCCATGTTTTCTGCGCTTTCCTACTTGGCCAAATAATCCCTGGCATTATGGAACTTACTGTGACAAGGGAAGGGCGGATGAAGCCCTTGTTGAGTGCGTCCACAAGGTGTTGATGGAGAGTCTTGTCTTCCTTGGGTGTCAAGTAATAAAGGAGACGTGCCTTGAGCAGTAACCCTTGCAATTGAACAACATGTTGTATCTCTCTTGGAGGAGGCAACTGTTCTAATGTTTTACTGAAGACGTCCTTGTATCCCTCAAGAAGTGATACTAGTGATGGAGGTGATGGTGTGTCTGAGGGGGGAGGTGTTGTGGGTTCAGAGCAGATGACTTCTACTGAATACTGGTTAAAGTCCATTTCCCCCTTGTGTAAATCCCAGCTGTATAGACACAGCAGAGCTTACTTTCTATAATTAATGGAGAAAAATAGATTATAAGATTGGGTAGAACTTCAATTATAGCTTAAGCTATCAAATATTAAAAGGGTGTTTATTCATAGTACCCCCACTGTGCAAAGTTTTGAAAGCGGGGATGAAAACAGGGAATGGTGGATCCCAAAAGTCTGGGTGATGAAGACTGAAATTGGGCAATTGGAATAAATTCAAACCTTTGTTCTTCTACTATATGAGTCTGGATTGCCAATTCCTGGTTGTGACTAATGGATTAATATCAGGAGGGGGAAATGGGCCAATTCTTCCTCAAGGCCTAATTTTAGAATTGGTAGTTAGATTTGGCAAGAGTCTGGCCCAAACATGTGGTCTGGGTCCCAGATTCCCATTGATTATTGCCAGGATTGATGGCCAATGTTTGGGGTTTATTCCTGAATTGTTCAGGGCTGCATGACCTGCCCTCTATTTTTATCCCCAAGTTCTGGAACTTATCTGATTGGTTCCTCCCTTGTGTGGATTGTGCATCAATGAACTTGAAGCTCATTAGTTACATGGTCTTGTGTTCCTGTGGTTTTTACGCGCAAGGTGGACTCTTAATGGGTACTTATTCATTATTAAATTATGCTCAAAATACAAAGAGCTTTGAAATGAGTTGTTGATCAATCATTTTTCTTCATTATTTGCTGATATACACTTTCATGGATGACATCATTTCATGCAATGGGAGTTCATGCAAGGGGATTGCTTTTTCTCAATTTAGCTCTCAATTGGCCTTTTCAACCTGAATTAATTTATTAAGATAAATTGTAGGCGCCATCCAGAGCTCTTGAATGCGGGTTTGGGCATTGGTATCTATAGATTAACAGCTGAGATAATATTGCATTAATTACGCCCTCTATGCAATCATGACATCATGCTTAATGAAGCAGTGAAATCTCAGTCTGGTATTTTGCAATTCTCCCCTTTTGCACTAGACTGTGCTTATTTTTTGCTTTAATTCTCATTTGGAGCTATGTCAGTAGTGATCCTGACACCTTGAAGTTGTAAGAGCCAGCCTCTGTGAGGCAGAAAAACACAGTATCATGAAGCAACTTGTTCATTTTGGTGGGATATATCTGAAAACCCACCCCATTCTGGTTGAGTGTGATAATAGAGGTGTCCCAGTTGATATAGGGTCAATTATGTTGGAGCCAGTTGAGATCAGCGATGAAATTGTGGCTGAGCCCTGCCATGATTGGCCTAGAGAGCTTAACCTGGATGTTCTCCATTCTCACAGAGAAGGGTACTGTATCATGTGTGAAGGCCACCCTACAGGAGTTGGCCACACAGACTACTTTAAAGCAACTGGGTACTTGGTCTAGCTGTTGGGAGTCTTTGAATTCATGTTGACCATAGTGTGGTTGGCCCCAGTGTCTACCAATAATTTTTGGGTATTCCCACAAAAACAGAAGGGATAATCCAAGCGGGTTACTTTATTGAGAGAGTGGCTTGCTTGAAGCACAGGGCTGTCACTATGAACTTGGAATATGTCTAGAGTCTTCACTTTGTGTACCTTGTAGTAACAGGAATTCTTGGCAAGGAGATATTAAGAATGTGGGTCAAGCAGGGTTGCAGAACCTCTTGTATCTATAACCCTCAGGCTTTTCATGGGTCCTCAATCTGGGCAAACTGAAGCTCCCCCTTGCCAGGACACTTGGCCCATTTTTCTGCTGAAAAGATTGGTGACAGCCTACTTAAATGTGGATGCTGCCAGGTGCAGGACAAGGTTGGGAGGGAGTATCATTGGACCTTTAGAATCCCACAGAGACTTGGTTGTTATCTTCTACAATGTCCTTATAACAATCATTAATGGGGGTGCAGCATCCTACAGAATCTATTTACAGATGTGGGGTTTTAACTCATTGAAAATTAGGGTGAATTGCATGGCATTTTCAACAGTGATGGCTTTGGGGCAGCAGCAAGTGCTTGCTTCCAGGCTTTAAGGTACTCAGAGATGCTGCCTGTTTGCTTGATGGCAATTAGAGGGGTCCCCACTACAATAGGCAAGAAGGTTTTGCTTTAGCGGGATCTGGCGGCATCCCTGAAGGTGGTCCAAGTAGCTTTGTGTTCTTGGCTGGCCCAGTTAATGAATCATACTGCAGAAGGCTCTGTGAGGTGCCCAGAATCAGTGGTGACCCACATGGGCTCAGGTACGTGATAAATACAGAGTCAGGTATCTGTGGAGTGGAGCCAACCGACAATTTTGGCCCCCTCCACGCCACTTGTGAAGGATTTGAGTTGTAGATTCAGCATATGTTGTGAGAGGTCCAACTGTGGTGGTGTGACACTGGCATCACGTTGCACTAGACGGAGATAATTGTAAACGCTTGTAAGTACCAACTGGTCCTGGTAGATAAAGTATCCCTCAGGATGTCCCCATCAGAGATAGGGAGGAAGATTTCCTGGTGTGGAGTAGCCATACAGCCCGTACTCTGTCCTTTGTTAGGGGAGCTTTCTTTTAGGTAGGTTGTGAACCTACTACTGCTACCACTGTTGCAACTGAATCAATGATAGTTCAGTATTTGATTGGGAAAGACAACAGTATAATAGAAAGGAAAAAATGAATAGAATAAGATAAGGTTTATTAATTGGTATCATGATTAATATACTATATGGGGAAGCCACAATGCCACCAGGAGGATGCACAGTGGAAGGTTCCATGTAAGGTTCTGAGCCAGGAAATACTTGCAAGGGGACCAGTGAAGTCAAATTGGCAGCACTCCTAATTAGGAGATAGTGCCTGCAATTTGACCTTGCCTTCAGATTGATCCATGTTGTTAGATATGTCATGGGGTGGCTCATCAAGCGCCCCCTGTATATTGTGAGATACGTTGGCAGGCAAGAGGAAACACTCAGTTACAACATAAGTATGCCTTCCACACTGTTAGTATTGATGCTTTTGGACTTCCCCCTTGTTCTTGGTCTGGGCGTCAATTCATCTTGATAGCAGTAGACTATTTTAGCAAATGGGTCAAAGCAAGGACTACCAAATAAATAACTGCCAAGACAAAAGCTAATTTCTTGTTACAGGACATCTTTTATTGACTTGAATGTCCTCTTACATTGCTATCTGACAATGGCACCAATTTCACTGCTTGTCTCATCACATCTATTGTAGAAGATATGGGCGCTCACCAGTATTTCTCTGCCCTGTATAATACACCCACCAATGGAACAGTAGAACAAGCAAATTTGTCCCTTGTGTCCATCATGAGGAAGCTTACCCTCTCAGATGCCAACAATTGGGATATGTTCTCCCTGCTGCCCTTTTTTCTTAACGCCTGAGAAAACATTGGGTAACTAGACAGTCTCCCTTTGCCATGCTCTATGTACATGAGGCTATTACCCCTCAATCTTGGGTCCCCATTGATTGAATGTGATGGTATAGCTAACTCCAAAACCCATGTTAAATAATTGACCAATTGCATCATTGATATCTAAAAAACTGCTTACTTGACTGCCTATAAGGTCAAGAATTTAGAGGTGTCACCCTCCAATGCATCTAGGGCTCCCCTTCCTGAATTCCAAGTGAGTGACCTGGTCCTCTTCTACCAGAACCGTGTTGGTGGCAGAGCCCACAAGTTAGACTCCCTCTGGGTTGGACCGTGTAAAGTAACTTTTAAGAAGGGCGTCAAGCATACAGTAAAGCTGCTGTTGTCTGGTTTTCTTTTTGCCCAAGTTCATGCCAAATTCCTCTGCAAAAATTAACTCCCTGTGACCAATCTTTAGGGGGTATATGTTAGAAATTGTTTCCTTTGTGCTATTTCAATATGGCTCTTAAATATTGATACTTGCAAAGACATGCTTGGATTTGCTTTTGACTTTGGAGTTTGTTCACCTTCCTTAAATGGGAGAACATCAATGTCCATTCATTCTGAATTATTCTACCTGTCTTGACTGATCCTGGTACAAGTTCAGTCCAGAATAACCTCATCAGCCACACCGTCTACCTAGTGCATGATCAGTATGCCCAGTCTACTATTTAAGTAGAATTATTTCTCCTAATAAAGACAAGTTTATCCACATTTGTGTTAGCTTTTATAATCTTCAAGCCTTTTCCTTCATTTTTGCCAAAAGGAGCTTTTCTTTGTGTATTCCAGGAAATTAAGGTATGTGTCCTTAATTTTGCCCTGAAGGCTAACCCAAGGCTAGCTTCAAACCTCAAACCTTTTGTTATAAAGGTTTACAGCTGTGTCCTCTTGGATGTTGTCCCCAAGAGCCAAACACAACATGATTGGACATGATATGATTTCTACTTACTTGAGTGGACCTTTGAATTAGTTTTATGATTTCTGATGCTAGTGTGAGAATTGTATTTGGGTTAGCAGCTGCCTTTGTGTGGTGCTCAAATAAAGCCATGATGGATGAAGCAGGAGAAAGAATATACTCTTGTGAAATGCTTGGAGAGAGGCCTGTGAGTTGGGAATTGCAATAGACAGAGGCTTCACTGTTGGAAGACCCAGTGAAGTCCTGCATGATCTTGTTAAGACTGAGGAACAGCTCATTTACTTAGTTGCTATTGGAAGAAGACATAATAAGTTTTTATTAAAAATAAACTCAATAAGAGTAGTGCATATTTTAATCAATTTTATTGATAAGTATGTTAAGTTAGTGAATAGTAGGATCTAAACTTTAGCTGTCCTAGAATGGAATTGGGTTCTTATTCAAGAATGTCAATGTTTACTAAAAGATTTGGCATGAATCCACAATAGATCCTTTGAATTCATTTTTGGGACAGCCATTGAAAAATCACTTTCAAATCCACCTCATTTTTGATTTAAAATTTGGTTCTTGGATTTGAAAATCTTACAATTTCATATTTGTTAATAATTTCATGTTGATTATGGTTTTTAAAGTTACAGGAAATACAAAATAGTATATTAGAATCCTGTATTTCTTCTTTGTGTATACTGCATTTTTATGTGTTTTGTCTTCAGTTAGTTGGATTATTTGCACTATGAATTCAAAATTTTCAAAATTAAACAAATAAATTTTTTTAAATTAAATAGTTGATTTTATTAAATATTTTAATTTTTACTCAGAGAGTTGCCTTCAAATGGGATTCAAAATTTGGACCATGAATTTGACAATCCTACATTTCTACCATTAGACTTTGAATTTATAGCATTGATATTGGTTAAATATAAAAAGCTAGATAAAGTTTGCAAAATTAACTGGAAAAAAGCTCCTAAAAGTTTATAGAAAGTAAAATATGGACTTAATTGGTTGATCCAACTAAGAAAAATAAAGTAGAGCCAAGTCTTAACAATGAAAGACTGGCCTATAAACTGATGTCAAGGTTTAGACACCACTCAAAATTAACTACTGAATTGAAACAATCAATAGATTAAATATTGGGTATGATTTAAAAAATTACTCAACTGATGAGATAATTAATAAAAAATAACAAAAAAACAGCTAAAAATTCAAACTTACAAGATAAAATTGAAGCTCCAATAACCAACAAGTACCTTTGGGGTGCAAGTCAAACACTCTCAACTTGATGTTGAGAGATGATGGCTCCAGTATTTATTAATAGTAATAAAATTGAGGTGAATTGAAGTAGAATATTTATCTTCTTGAAGTAAAATGATTTTAAAAGAAGAGGGCTCATAAAGGATAAACTAAGTTGCTTTAACCTTGAAAAGTTTAAATAAAAAACTAGGAGCCAGAAACTAACTTAAAGAAGTTAGATATGTTTGTATAAGAATTTCTGGGGGGAGGGGGAAACAACAAAACAAATCAACAGAAGAATATCCAAAAGAATCAAAAGAAATGAAAATTGTGGAGGCAAAAAAGAAGCAGAAAATCTAGTTTGAAATTAAACTATTTTAAAAAGGGAGAAAATGGAAAATAAGCCAGAAGTAGTATTTTAACTAACTACTCATAACAAACCTAAAGGTTTGTGATAGTAACAAAAAGATAATCCTGACAATATTCAGCCTCCTACTCTAACCTTGTTTACTTCTTTAAATTAACACAAGAGCTGTAAAAAGATCTTGTTTCATTATTCTCTAATCTAATAAAGTTTGACATTTGTTAGCAACATTGGCTATTAAGTTTTATTTCTTGCTCTAGGGTGACAGTTAATTCCTTCCCTCTTCTTTGGTCTCCCTGGAATTATTAGAAAACCCTTTTGGTGTATTTTGAATTCATGGTTTTAATCATGATCAAGAGCAAGGTTTTTCTTCTCAATCTTCTGGTTGATTCTCACAAACTTGGCCCTGTGTCATGATAACATCCTTGGGAGGCCATCATATCAGATGTTGGGATAGGACAGGATGACAATCAGAGCCCATCCTAAGATAAGAGCTAACTTGAATATGTAGAAAATTAAGCACCCATACCAATACTAAGGGCTAGAAGCAGAGATCATAGTATCGATTAATCCTGAGAAATTAATGTATATAATCACAAACAGCTTGTTAAAGTTGTCTATGGGAAGATCTGGGGTGTATATATATCTTGATTTGGGGTAGAAAGTGGCTTAATTAGATTTTAGTAAGCTGGTGAAATTTTTTATTTATCCTTAAATAGCTGTAGCTCAGTAGTATAACACTAGACATTGTAGTTATATCTGGTATGCTCTTTGGTATGGGACAGTGGATATTGTAACATTTTTTAGTGTGAAGTATTTTTATTCTGGCTTTAATGAATATTCTATAAAATAAACTGGGTTTTAGGGTGAGCCAAGAGGGCAGAAACCTACAGGAAGCTGGGAAGTAGAATGCAGGGTAGTTTGGTCCAGAAGAAACAGTGCTAAAGTCACAAATTATAAGATTAAAAAGGGAAGAAACTGATATATCCAATGGTACATAAACTTTAATTCAAAATAGGTATGATGTCTGATAAAGGGGTTGTAGGTTCATATACTTCCTCATCATCAGGAATCATATCTGGGGATAAGGAATTTAGGTACCAGTTATTCATAGTTCAGGTAGCCAGGCTGGCCTGAGACTAAGAAAGCAAAATTTCACTAAAGTTAGGTTGTTGTTCATTGGCTTGATACCTTAAAAAATTAATTTTTAATTTTTATTATTGATTGTCATTCTTTGGGGAAGCCTTAAAGCTGCTATTTTTTCCAGTGACAGGCAGGTGACATATTTCTGTGTTGATTTTATTGGGCACCTTTTCTGGGCTTGCTACTAATTGGATGATTGCTGAGGATACCAGCTCAATATAAAAGGGGTAGCCCCTTGCAGCCTTAGTAATATTTTCTTTGGATTGTTGGGGGAAAATTCACATCAAGGAAGGAACTACTGGATTGATCATCAAGGGATTCAAGCCTAAAAAATGTGGGTACCTGGCTTTTGGGGCTGACAGCCTGCAGGCCAGACTAACCAGATTCTGATGCTCATTCTGTACTTTGGGGTACAGAAAGAGGGGAATTTTCATTCATTACACCCTGGTTTGAAAATAACAGACATCATGGGAGTCAAGCCCAAAATACCTATCTTCTCAAAAAGAATTGACACACAAGCAATCCTCAAATTAATATATCACAATATGCTCACTATATAACTATATAATACCCTTCTATTAAAAAAGTATCTTTATCTTCTTTAAAGTTACTCTTTATTTTATTTTATTTATTTCCCAGAAGTATATAAGTGATATCAAGATAATTTAAATGTGTGTTTTACTAAAATAAGTTGATAAGATTTTCTGTTTATTTTGAATATTATAAATCCAATTGGGAAGCCTAACTGGTTCTAAGCTCAATCAAAATGCATGCTTTCACTTGTGATTTCTTATTATTGAAATGTTAAATTATTGGGATTTTTGACCAAGCAATGTTGTCAATTATGATAGAGCTCACATATTAGGATCTCAGCAGCCAACCTCATAAATTAACAGTATAAAAATCAAGGATGCCAATTATGAAAAAGCTTACAGATACAGATTACAGCAGCTTAACACCATAAATTAGTATTATAAAATATATGTATATTGGATCAGCAGCAGCCTTCTGACTTGAATTGCAATCAGCCAATAATAAGTGCTGTTGCAGTGCTTAAATGATACCTTATTTGCCGCCACACCACTTTGGAAAAGTTGCAAGCACTGCAGCAACACCTAACAATTAAACTAGGCGCCAAAGCGACAAACTAATTATATGTCAGGCACCTCCACGTCAACTGAAAATTCTTGCAAGTGCTGCCTTGCAATTATTGTAGGTGCCACACTACTTTTTTATCAAGCGCTGAGGCGCTGGGTTCAATTCCCCATAATCTCAAATTCCCATATTAATCATATTATTAAGCATTGAACCTAAAGTGCGTTCAGGATAGAAGGAAGTTGTTAGAGTAGAAAGACAGATGGAAGAAATTACATACCCTTGCCACACTCAGAACTGCCGTTTAAAAGCTGCTAAACCCTTGGAAACTCTAGAAAATTTAAATGTTGTCATAGATAAAAATGGGTTAAAGCTGGAGTCACCCAGATCCCCCTCCAAATTCTGGATCTGCCCCTGCTCTTGCTAATTAGCTACAATAAATTAGTCACATGTTATTTGTTGCCAAAAGAGTATAATGCTCAGCCTTCTGGTTGTCAATTTTTCTGATTATGACGTCATCTAGTCTGATTCCACCCTTGAACTATTGACTGAAGAAAATATTTGTGCCAACCAATCAGAAGCTGTAATTCTCCCCACCCTCTCTAACTAAAATTCTCTTAAAACTTTCCCAAATCCCCCACTAGAAACTTGTTTCTCAATACTTTACTCACACTAAACAATAAAGAAAGTTTCACAAAAATGCTTGAACATTTGGGCCTTCTGGCTCCAGTGTTTGATAATTGGGTGTCAGTGGCAGTCCAACTAGCTGCTGACTCCTTAGCTGTTCCTTGGCCTGCCCTTTATATTTCTTCTCCATCTAATCTGTATTCTGATTTCCCCCTTAGAACAATTTTATTGGCTTCCATTTTGGCAACTCTGTTTTTTTACACCTCCAGATGTGCTTGAATGCTCCCCTGTTCCTCCCAATTTGGCCTAATGCTTCTCAAGCAACTAATGACCTGTCTGTTGTACCCTCATCAGCTCTCTCTGAATATTGCCGCTCACCATCTGACCATAACAGAAGTGATCCTGAAGCTACTAAAACAAGCCATGCCAGC
Source organism: Entomophthora muscae (assembly GCA_014839935.2). Taxonomy (NCBI): domain Eukaryota; kingdom Fungi; phylum Entomophthoromycota; class Entomophthoromycetes; order Entomophthorales; family Entomophthoraceae; genus Entomophthora; species Entomophthora muscae. The sequence goes on along the minus strand of QTSX02003058.1, from coordinate 52,680 downwards.
AAGGGCCACCTATGCTGGGTGAAGATGAATATATTTTATTGGTTGACATGCAATAAGCGCCAAACTTAGATTACTGATTACCCAAAATAGGAGTGTGCTAGCATGTCCTAGAAGAAGTTGCTAGCAGCCCAGGGATTAACCTTTGAGAAGGTATAAGAAGAATCAATCAATTAAAATGAAATCATTTTTTAATATACAAGTACTTCTGTGTGATCAGGAGCCATTCTTTGACAATAAACATGCTTTCATTAATCCTAGCCCTTCTGATACAATACTACTCATACTCTTACATATGACTGTATTCAAGCATATGCCCTGTGCCCTACAATATTAAATCATTGTGACAATGTAATGCAAAAAGCGCAACATAAATAACTTAGGGATACTTGACCATATTTGTATTTTTATAAATCATGCACTACATCAATAATGAAGATAAAAAATAAATCAATATTGAAGTTAATCTTGCAATATTAGTACATCTATTGATTGAAATGTGTCACTAGTGTGATCATTCTTTTATTCAATAGATTGGCACAGCTCTTGTTTTATTCATTATAATGCCAACTAGACTAATCCTCCCAATTATTGTCATGACAAGAATAAATTTTTATAAAAAGCACCAATATTTAAGGTATAGATTTCAGATGTATATTGCACACATTACAGATTAGATAAAATTTATTGTCTATAAGAAAAACTAACACCTTTTATAGAAAATGGATTTAAAAATATTATCCTTCACTGTCCTAATTTGCTATTTATTAAGCAATTTAGTTGAAAAACAGTTTGCAGTATACAATAAATAAATTTTATAATTTTATCTCTCCAAATGGGCCAATATCAGATAATTAAAATAAATTTATCTATTAGTAAAAAAATAAAAGCATGATTTTGTTTTTACTTCTCACTGCAAATTTTAACAAACAATTTAATCTTTTGAAGTAAATTATCCAACTTAAGATTAGAGAGTCTTAATGTCTACAAAGTCCTCAAAGTGAACCTAGGCTATTTCAATGCCATTTCTATAAGGTAAAACCAATAACTACTCAGAACTTTCCAGGTAAAGAGGTCCAAACGTCTTTGTTCCATCATTTACCCTTCCAGAAATGAGTGAGTATTTTTAGCATTTGCAAGCTAGAAATTGACTTCTGCTATGTTAATGGTTTTTTAAAAGCATTGAGTAAACTCAATAACTAACCTTGGATGCTGTATCAATCTGAATGAGAAAGAGTACTTGTTGTCTTTCAATACATCTGATTTGTGGGATAAATTAATAAAGCTATTAGGCTAGTGAATAAATTTTTAAAGAAAAATTTATATTTAAATTAACCAAACATGTCTTACCTAGATTTAATTCTTCTTTCTTTAGAAAAATAAGCCATCATGGTTTGTGGCAATTGATTGGGTGGCCTTAGACTTGACCCCCTGGAGTGAGAATTGATGACTCCAAAGCTTTGGATTAACATATTGCATTCCAGATATCTACTATCCCAGTGTGATGCAAAATTTGATGTGCCACTAAATAACCAATATTGACAAATAATTCCATCAAAAGCTATATAAGCTTGAATCATCCTAATAAACCTGACCTTGATTATTTCTTAAATATCACAAATCTGTAAATTGGCATTACAGAATTTTGGAGGTCACACCTAATCTTGAAAGGAGAAAGGAGACTTCTTGTCTTGTTGTCCTGGTTTTTCTTTTTGCTTCCCTGTATCCCTTGGCTATGCCACATTCCTGTTCTGCTGCCTCTAGTTTTTGGTTGCTTCCTCTCTTCCCCCTTGTCTTTACTGGTTTTAATGAGTTTTTGATGTTTTGTTGTGTGAATATGAACTATGTAGCCATTTTTCCAGGATGAATTTGATGTTGTCCTCCTGATTCTGGTTGCTGTATCATCGGAATAACTCTCAAAGTTACAGGTTTTGCTGATGCCCATCCTGTGGAAGTCTTTAGATGCCAGTTTTATTTAAGAAAGGGAATGTTGTGCCGATTTTGTTATCAGCTCTGATAACTGATATCCAATAAAAGATAACACTTATTGGTGAGCTTCAAATTGTTCCTGACTCCTGATAATAAAACATCTCTTCTTTCTGTAACTTGTTTTTGATTCTAAATTTAGTTTCTTTAACTGTTGTTGCCTTGGTTTCTGCGTGACTGGCGTTAATGTTATTGATGGCTTTACTGTACCTGTTCTCCTGTAGGCTGAATATTCTCTGAATATCTGGTATCTGTAAATCAGCATTACACCATTTAACAAGGCATTAATACAAGGCATTAATTTCTCTTTTTCACCAGGCACCAAGTATGCCAATGGCAAAATTTTCAGTGGATTTAATCAAAGCTACTGGCAATTTTTTTAGACGTTTATTCACATTTAATTTAACATTTGTTTCCAAAGAACATTTTTATAATCTGAAAGTCTAGAATGTCATCACCACAAAGAAGAATAGAGACTGATGTCATGAAGCTGTACTCTGGTTTTTTATTTTTAGGCTAAATTTATACAGATTAATGAGTGGTTTTGAAGTTAATCTTATAAATGATAATATACAAGAATTTTTTTTATCAAATTTGAAGGGCCCAATGATAGTAAGTTAGTTTATTTTTTGTTTTATCTTCTAGTCCTAAGGCTCTTTTAGCTCCTTATAAAGGTGGAATATGGAAAGTTTGTGTTGAGCTTCCTGACCAGTTTCCTTAAAAATCTCCTTCTATTGGTTTTATAAACAAGATTTTTCACCCAAATATTGATGAGCTGTATGCCCAAAGTTATTCTTTTTTGTGACATTATAATATAGGAGCGGTTCAGTATGTCTAGATGTAATTAATTAAACCTGGAGTCCTATGTTTGGTGAGCATTTGAAAATCTCTGTAAAAACACTAACCATATTTCAGACTTGATAAACATTTTTGATGTTTTTCTCCCCCAACTTTTACGCTACTCCAACCCTACAGATCCCTTGAATGGTGAAGCTGTGGCTCTCTTTATGAGGGATCCTATAGGATATGATGCTAAAGTGAAAGGTTTGTAGTTTACTTTTCTAAGTGTTATGTTTTTAGTCATCAAAAAAATTTAACTTCCTTATCAGATTATGTTTCTTGCTATGCCTCTATAGAGGCCTTTGAAAAGTTAGAAAAAGAAAGTAGTGAAGCTGATATGAGTTTGATAGAAGCTTTTTCGGAAGATGAGGCTGATCAGCTTGAGCTTTGAGCTTCTCTCGCACTTTCAATCTAACTTTTGGCTACAACCCAACCTTGATCTTGTTTTTATATAAACCGCTGTAAAATCATTAATAAGATAATTTCCTACTTTTACTCAACATCCTGTTAAAAACCAATATAATTCAATTAGTATCATCTCTTATACGTCATATCTTGCTTTGCGATAAGTTTCTTTGTTTAGGTTTATTGTCAATAACTTTGCGTACTTGATTTATCTGGCCAGGGATGCTTCATTTTGCCTGAGAAAATTCTTCTGACAAGAAAACACAAGCCATATTCAATGACTCAGATTTCAATTCCTTCCTGACTGTCTAAACCTGAACATCACTGAGCAGTCAACTTCAATTTGGATTTATGACGAATTAGTATGTAGTAAAGTACTAGCATCCGTGAAACTATTTGCAATACTGAGATTTGTATTTCCATAGCTATCATTTTTTAAGATATGTCTAGTAATAACTATCTGATGAATGCTTAGGTAGTTTGAAATAAGGCATGTCTTAATAATGATGCATCCCCTGAAGGCTTATATTTATGTCATACATTAAAACAGCAATAGTTATTGCTGAATAATGAGAAATGTCTTGATTCAAGGCTATTTTGACCTACATTGCTTTTACATTGCAGGGTATACAAAAGTTCATGGGTTTAATTTTTTTGCAACCAACCAACCAAAATGCAACAATTAAAAAATTAAAGCTGATTTTAATTGATTCAGGTTGGGGCAGAGCACCTAAGCAGGGTAGCTTGTTTCATCACGCCTAAAATCCAAACTACTGTATCAACCTTAAGGCTACACTTAAATAAAAGTTTACATTATATTTAATAAGAATAACTTGATTTTCAATAAAGTAGTTTTATCAGCTGTGAGAATAAATGAAAGTAGGTCAGTCTTAAACAAAATCCCCTTATCTTGGAATAAATTCAACTGTGATCAAAGCTAAATTAAAAAGCAAAAGATTGTTTTGAATTACAGTAGTTTTAAAGCTGTGATGCTAAGCAAAATTGACTCAGATTTAAACAAAATCAAAAACCAATGAATATATATTGATTAACAATAGATTTACAATAGATTTGGGTACATTTCTATTTTATTTGAATCTGAGTTGATTTTGCTTAGCGCCACAGCTTTAAAAACTACTGTACAAAAGATCTAGATTCCCTTCTGTTTCTTCATGAGCTAAGTTGATTTTGTTCTCGGCTGAGTGGATTTTGCTTTGGGCTGACTTCTTTTTGTTTATCCTCAGCTGTGAAAACTACTAAATAGTAAGCAAAATGGATTAAATCTGTTACAAAATGTAAAATAATTAACTGCAGATACAGATAAAGCATCAACAGATACACAGAATAAAAAACAGAGCAGCCTTTAACTAAAATTTCACAAACATAAGCAAAATAAAGACACACAAGGGGTTCATATTTACATCTTAAAATAGAATAAAATATCTCAACAAGTAATTAAAAACTAGCTAACTTGTAAAAAATGGTATTTTAACATCTTTAAAGCCTATTTATTTGTGTATAATAGTTTTAGACACTTTCTAAATTGGGATGTGTAAATACAGGAAAATTAAGCCCAATAAATTTAAATCTTGTTTTTAGTAATTTTTATTGCTTTTATTTTAAAATCATCTTTACTAGTGATAAAATTTTGATGTTCTTGAGAAGCAGTATGCTGGGCAGACTAATGTCAATCAATAGAGGAAATTATAAGGCAAAACCCTCTTTTACACCCAGATCTTAAATACAGAAATTGAGGAAGCTAATGTGTACATGTCTCACAGTTTAACTGGGCTTGCCCTGTTTGAAACAGCATCAGGTTGTCAGCTCTAACTGTGGTGATCTAATTAGACTCTCACATGACATCAGCTAATCAGTCACTCAAGTTGATGGGCTAGTTATAGCACCATCAATATATGATAGTCAATTAGTTTTATCTGTAGCCAATCAGCCTATAACATATATAATTCTTATTAGAGATTCACTGTTTTGAGAGCTACTCTCCAATCAAATGAAGAAATGATATCAAATTAAACTTTGCCAACAAGGGTACTGCTTGAATTTCAATCATCAGGATGTTAACCATATGTTCAACAAGGCAGTATTTTTCCTGGAATGAAGATAACTGGTTAATGAAGTATTAGACACAAGTGTAGACAAGAATATATCAGAGGGCTTTTAGATGAATAATTAGAGGGATATGTGCATGTTCAACATATAGAGAGTGTAGACAGTAAGATCCAAATCAATACCATGCATTAGTTTTAAAAGCTGTGGCAACAACTAAAAATACTTCAGATTTTAAGAAATTAACTCAGGTTTAAGAAAATTCCAACTATCAGTGAAAAAATATATACTATTTTAACAGGGATTTTGTGTATTAATAGGCAAAATGGCTCAAAACAGCAACAAAATGCTCACAATCCAAACAAAATTATTCAAAATAAAAACCAAAACACATGGATTCACAAAAAAATGGTTTAAGTTGACCTTTTGTGTACATATGTTTACACTGTAAATTAGTGACAAAATACACTCACACACAATGAGTCAAAACTCAAACCAAAAACAAAACACAATAGCAACTCACTATGTAAACAAAATCACTCAAATGTTGTGTGCAATGGAGTGTAATCAAGAATGATACTAAGGTATCTAAAATAAGGCACAAAATCTGAATCAGAAATTATAAAAACATTGTTTGGGTGTTTAAATATAGCATAAAATCTGGAGAAAAGGGTGGAAATTATTTTAGTGATTCTAAAACAGGTGTTGTAAAACCAAAAACAACTAATTAATAAATTAAAAAAATCTATAATTGGGATATTGAGTGGGGAAAACTCTAATTAAATCACCATATTCAGATAAAAAGTAAAAATTAAAACCAGGGTGTAACTTAATTGAATTTTATTTATTATTTTATTTAATTTTAAAATAGAAGATACACAACAACAGAGTGATAATGCATCCGTTGTGTGTTGCAGTTGCAGTTTCCCCCATGGGTCAAAGAACAGAGTTAGTGCAACCCAAGTGCCTACTCAGGAAGGAGACGGGAGAGAAGAGTTCAATAGTGGCGCTGTACTGACACAGCCGGTTCAAGGAGCACAAGCTGCTAGGGTGCAGAGCATCAACCCTTGGGTCCCCAAGCTGATCTGGAAGCCCACCAAGGTTACCACTACCAAAACGGTTAGAAACAAAGAGATAGAACTTACTTTGTATATGTTTGACGCTGTGTATCTGCCAGTATTTGGTCCCGTCAGCCATGCTGAAGAAAGTTAAGCCTGTACTTGACACTAGGCTACAAGCCCTACGTCAGTGATGGCAACAAAGAAGATGGCAAAAAGCCCAAGCTCTATAGGACTATGGAGGGACAGCTAGTGCTCAAGAAGGTTGCAGTCCTTCTATAACAAAGATGCCCATGCCTTGTGTGCCAGTCCATGAGCAGGATCTCAGTTCAACTGAACCCAATAAGGCCGCCCAGAAGCCCATTCCCAACTTCAAACACATAATCCTTTTAAGTCTTATGTTGGAATCTGAGAACTACAAGATGTCCACAGCCCTTGTTGGGGTGGATCCCAAATATACCATCAAGGTATTTAACAAGTACATTGATACTGGCCAAGTTCTTGCTGCAGAGAAATCCTTGTGTGTTTCCACCATCCTCACCAAGGAGCACAAATGGGCAATCTGCCAGTGGATTGGACAAGACTGTCATCTTCAAATAGAAAGTATTAAGTCAATGGTCAAGTCTGACTTTTGGGGTCAATGTATCAACTTTCTTTACTATCAGGTGGTCAAGGGTCTGCAGTTTTTGTGAAAAAAACTTGGGGTATCTCCATATAATTAAAACATCTCTTCCAACATTGATGTCCAGAAAATATATGCAGAAGCATACACTGCTCTCAAAGCCAAGGGGACGGTCAAATTCTATTACACTGATTAATCTGAATTTGATTTGTCTATGCAAAGTTTCTGTCAGGAATGTTCGACCAAACAATGATGCCAATTATGACAGAGCTCATGGATTGGGGTTTCTGCAACCAAACCCATAAATTAGCAGTATGAAAACCAATGATTCTAATTATGACGGAGCCCACAAATATGAGATATAGCTGTTAAATAATCTGCAGATGGGATCAGCAGTAGTCTGCTGACCTGAACTATAAATCAGTCAATTGTAAGCGCCGCCACAGCACTTGGTAATACATAATTTGCTGCCACGCCACTTTGTAAAAGTTACAAGCGCCACCTAGTAATAAAATTAGGAACCAAGGCACCAAACTACTTTTATGTCAAGCACCAACTGAAAATTATTGCAGGCGCCACCTGGCAAAATATTACAGGTGCCACCTTACTTTTACATTGAGCACCAAGGCGCTGGGTTCAATTACTCATAATCTCAGATTTCCTAAATTGACTGTATTTCTAAGCATTCAATATGAGGGCAGAAAACTAAGCAGGATGAATGATCCCAAATAACCCAAACCCTTATGCGAGCAAGGGCCACCTGTGCTGGGTGAAGCAATTAAATCTTATTGGTTGACGTGTTCAAAACAGCCAAACCCAGATCACTAATTACCTAAAGTAAGAGTGTGTTGGAATGTCCTAGAAGATATTGCCAACAGCTCAAGAAGACGCTCCCCAGGGGGATATGAATGCTTTGCCCCTAATAATAATGAAATACCTTTGACTTATTAAAAAGTGCTTCTGCGTGATCAGAAGCCAATTCCCCAAAGTAATTATTAATTTTTCTTCCTATACGTTCTTCTGCCACAATACTAATCATATCCTCACATATTACAGTATTCAATATGAGTGCCTTACGCCCTACTACATAAAATAGTTGCCCTAATATCCCAAGCACAACAATGCCTATGGCTATGTCCCCAAAGGCTCCAATGATGGGGTAGCTTGGTGTGCTGCTATCACTGCCACAGCCTATTCAATGGTGGGTCTCCTAAGTCCAAAGGGGATTCAGACGTACCAAATGATCTTGGGATCCTATAACAGTAGGAACTTTCTGTTGTTCCTCCAATTGGTCCAGGAGCACCTGAGGCGCACAAGCCTGGGTATCAGGATACCAGGAGTACCATGGAGCTTCATCAGGTGAGGGAGGAGTTGAAGCAGGTACTGGCATGGCCACCAGATGATGGGACCTATACTTTACCAGGTAGGAAAGGGCCTTCCCAGCCACAGCCCAGGGCCCAGCTGCTGGCAAGGCAGAATTCAATCAGCCCTGTAAGAGCCAAATAAAGCACTCCCAGGAATTAACTACTCTGGCTAGTGGCATTAGAAGTGGGTGGGGTCGAGATGGTTGGTTTGGGTGTTGGGGGTGGCTCCATGGGGACAAGGTAGGCAGTAGGATTGTTGTATTTCCCATTGAAGATCAAAGGGTATATGGTGATTGATTTGCTGTCACGGACAATTTGGTAGGGTTCCTTGAGGGCATTTGGGCAGGTGTACCATTGCAAGTCTTCCAAGGTACAGGGTTTGTGATCAGGGTTTGGGGGATACTCAGGGAAATGCACAGGGCCAAATGGAGCATTGGGAGGGCAGTAGTAGCCAAAGGCTTTGGTTTTGTCAACTGGAGTCTGGCTATCTATCCCTTTGGATGAGGACTGATGCTTTGGTGTTTGCGGATAGAAATGTATCAAAAATAAGTATGAAAACAGATTGGTGAAATAAAGGTTGATAGCAACTTTATTGGTGAGTATGACAATACAGAACTTTTTCAGGTGCTTCTGATTTATATACTTACTCACATGCAAGTGCCTCTGGGCATTCTTCTGGTGCTATCTGTGTGGCAAGGCTTGGCATCTCAGGCTCTGCTGTTTGGTTGGCTGCTTCATGGTCATTTTTGGGGTTTTCAGGAACAGTTTTTTTGGCTTTTTAGTGGCCCATCTTGGCTTGGCTGGTCATTGGTTCTGGCAGGTTTGGCTTCAGAAGTCATGGGATTTTCCCCAATTTGATCACCATTTTTGGACTGGCTTGACAGGCATTCCTGAGGCAAAAGAACTTGATTAAAAAAGGGGTTCCCAATTGGGAACCCCAAATTACTTAATGGAGGGTGGGCTTGAACTGGGCTTACTGAGCAGCTAAAATTAGCCTGCCCAGGCCCATCCAAACCCTCCAAGGCTTGGGCGTAGCTTTTGAGGCCCAGAACAGGCCCTGAAGCTGCCACCAGGGCGGGAATGGTTCCTGTACCTGGATTTTTGCTTTCTGAAGCAGATCCAGGTGCAGACAAAAATCCCCTGCCTGCTTGCCCCGCCTGGCGGCTAGGAGCAGGTTTGATTCCTGCCTAGGGCTTCAAGTCTATTAATTTTGTAGCACCAGGCTTCACCAATGTAATTGTGCTGGATAACGTTGATCTCTGTAAGGTGGTGGATATTCTCAAGGAATTTCCAACAATTGACACCAGCATTGCAGTTGGCCCCCAACAATTGGCCACATAAAATTTGAGCCTTCTATTCCTCCCTGCCCATTCCTAAACCCAATCAAAGAGGTCTTTGGGTGGCTCAAGCAAGTGGTCAAGCAGGGGACACCAACTGGGACCAAGGACCTGTTTGATTTGCTGCAGTCCGGGAACCACATCCTCCCAGCTAGAGACTGTGGCCAAGTTTTATGGCCACGCTGATTTGTTCATCCCCACATGCCTATCTAAGGAGCCAATCAACTAAATGGCCTATCTATTCCAATTGTTTTTTATATTCTCTAATTTAAAATTTTAGATTTATGGATTATCATGTTAATTTAGAAGCTTCCAAGCCTGCAATCACATAGAACAGCACCACTGATGCAGATGCTTAATTTTTGTATTGCAATTTATTTTTTCTTTTGCCTTCCATGGGGGTTTTCTAAAATGCTTAATATTAAAGTATTATAAACATAAGTCCATGTCACTAATGCCCCGTAAATATATAAAGGTAATTAAAAAAGTAAAATGTAAGCTATCATGTTATATATTGATTTTTTTATAAATAATTTTATTATTACTGTATAAATAAATGCTTTTAGATATTTTTGTTTTATTAATAGAATGCTAAAATAAAAAATTTGTTTAAAAATAATTGTAATTTAAAATAATATAAACTTTAATGTAGATTTATTGTAGAAAAGATTTTATTGAGGGCGCCTGTAGTGGGTTCTTTGGTATGTACCCACCTGGCAATGGAGATGGCGCACAAACTCCACTGCCACACCATGAACAGTTGATATACCTTAATTGAAGCACTCCTGTCTGCTGGTAAAAGGCAGGAGTGTCAGATGGATGTGTAGTAGCAGATTCTCTGGTGGGGCTGCAAACCCATAGATTCCCGCCAGGACCAAGGTGTCCCAGATTACGTGGTCAGCCAAGTTGTAACCCGAGGGGACCTTCTTCCCATCCAGGGAGATCCTGGCCTTGTCAATACCAAGAAGGATCCTGTCCATGTCCTCAATGTTGGACCCCATTCCAAAGTAGAAAAGGAACCCCAGGAAAATCAGAGATGAAGCCTTTGCCTAGCAAAGGCTTCTGTAAACTCACACAGTTTGTTAAACACTGTGATAATTTTCTTCTCATCCTTTGTCTTTCAAAAGTGAGATCCATTGCCAGAGGTGTCCCTGTTTTATCAGCACTCCAGGCCAGCCCAAAATCAGCAGAGAGGATTTTTGTCTTCTTGACAGCTGTTGCAACTGCAACAGTCAATTTCCCCACCGTGCACCCAAAGAGTGTCCAGCAGGTAAGAGAGTGTGTGCTCCAACAGGAAGTAGAAGCAAGCAGCCACATGTGCCTGGCCCATCTCCAGTAATTTCTTGAATGAGAGCGTCTCCAGGACGTCCCAAACAAGCTAAATGGAGTTTACATAGTAAACTCCACTGAGGACCACTAGGTCAAGGCAGATCAACTGGGAATTCTTGTAGGCAGTAACTGCCCACTCAGATGCGCTCTTGCCATGTGTCAGCCTGAGATAATTCCTCCTGCAACATCATAAAGGTCCTATGTATTTGGTCCTCCAGCTTGCGCTTAACAGGGGGCAACAAAAACAGCTGTTTGGCCACGTGATTGGCATAGTTGGTGTAAAAGGTGGTGGGGGATGAAGGGGACCAGGACCTGGCGTATTTTTATGTCAATATTTTCTAAAAAAACATGTAAGAATTTTTGAATTTTTATTAATTTTCTTTTTTAGATTACCTTCTTATGTTTCCTCCTTGCCAGCAGCTTCAGCAGGCTTAGCCATTCTTGGTGCAAGAAATTGCGCTGGCAATTCAGTATCCTCTGTCCTGGCACGATTTGCTGGCTTGAGATGTGCATACATCTCAGGGTTGTCAACCCTGTCACTGGATTCACTCCTGGGGTAGAAGGGAACCTAATTAGTGTAGAAGAGCAGTGGGATGGAAGCCTACTAGAGAGGAACCTACTAGAACCCCAACCATTAGAGTATTCACCAAATAACCCCATAATTTATAGGAACTAAGAACGGAGCAAAATGAGTCAGACCCATAGTATATTGCAACATAAGTCAAGGCATTCCAAGGAGCTCCTAGAAAAATTCCCAGGGGAGGCAAAGGAGGAGGAAAAGAAGGTGGAGGATTGGTCTTATTGCACTTAGGCAGGAACTGATGCTTGGTATAAAGATAATCCCAAGCCAAAGATTTGGTAGCTTCTTTTACTCAAATATTAGAGTCAAATTTGCAACCTTCAGCAACAGGATACCATAAGACTAGGAAGAGAAGAAGCAGAAGAAGTTTCTGCTTCCAGATCATCTGAAATTTTAATTTAGAATCTACTAATTCACAAAGTAAAAAACATAGAAAGCCAAATTTATTGATCCAGAGAATTGAAGTTGTTAGAGCACTTGGTAAACTCCCTGTGCTTCTTACTAAATACTGGGAAGTTTGACTTGGGGAAGTGTAATAATGTGTGGTGTAATTTGAGATTAGTAAATTAACAATGATTTGTTTGCTGCTTGGTCATTTTGGTTTGACTGCTTCCAGCAGGATTGCAGCTTGCAGTAGCCAAACTTGCCAGTTGAGTCAAGAATTGCAAGTAATGAATGGAGAGTGTTTGGTTTGTCCAAGCTGAGGGAATGATTTACAATTCATCTGCATTGTGGTGTAGTTTCTTGGTGGTTACATCATTCTTCTGGACACTCATTTCTGTTTGTAAAACCTTATTGGTGGATTTTAATTCTCCTATACTTTGATTTATTGAGTGGTTGCTTTTGTGGGCTGTTTTTGAACCCAGTGGCTGTATAAGTTGTTGTAGTCTTACGGCGCCTGTTTTCAAATTCAAAATCCAAGGTAAGCTTTTGCTTTATTATTAACTGAGGGATATTAAATATAGATGTTTCAATACCAACCAGGAGACCCAAGTTCAAATCCTAAAGTGAATGATAATCCTGAAGAAGCCTGCTAAACATCTCTTGACTTGTATGCAGTTTGGTCCCATTAATATTGTTAATAAACTGGTTGTTAATCACAGAAGGTTTCAAGGCTAATAATTGATTGTTCCAAGGTAAAGAGATCATATTAATTTGATTAAGATGATCCAAAACCTAATGGTTCTGTTTCTTTTCCTTATCATCCATTAATAGGTTTACGCTGGTAGGATTTTCAATCCTTACAAACCCAGACAGACAGCGCAGAGAGGGCAAAGGACTTGAACTGAAGGCCTTCCACAATGGTCTTCTGGAAATTTAACAGGCGCTTGACTGTTGTCTTGGATGTGTCTGGAATCTTGGCCATCAGGGCCTCTGGCGGATATCTTGTCAATTTTCTCCCTTGTTAGACAGCAACCTTACCTTTGCTTTGACCTTAAAGTCAATTTCCTTAATTTCAGCAATTGCTAAGTCAAGGTGCTTCAATAACTTCTCAAGTTCTCTCATTGATTTTTTTACTAACCTTTCCTTATGTTTTTATAGCTTTCATCCCAATAGACTCTGTGTTATTCTGATCCACTATTGCCTCTTTGTTTATCACTGTTTGTTTTCCCATTTACTAAATTACCTCAGTTTTTTACCCATTGTATATATGTTTTACGCTTATCTCAATATGTGTCAGGGATCCAAGCTTGGGTGGGCAGCCTGTTGTTTTTGGGGATCACACAGGCCAGGTTTTTACAGGCAAAACCCACCACAAGAGAGGAGCTAACTTAAAGATTTAGGAGAAGGACTTCCCCACCCAGGACCACAGGCCAGCGGCCAGGATTATTGTGACAATAACCCTGGTGAGGGTAATATACACAATCTCAAACTGCTTGCAAGTGTGATTGGTTGGAAAGTTGGGTGAGGAGGTGGGCATTGGCTTGGGGGTCACAGGCAGTTCCATATGGAGTTTGTAGGAAGGGAGGCAGGCAGGTAGTTGAACTTGCCTCTAAACAACTTGGGTGTTGATAGTATCCAGGGGCCTTGACAGTTGTATCTAACTACAGATTGTATGTGGGCCAAGGGATCTTGTTCAAGGATCTTTTCTGGGGTGTAATCCTTATATTTGGGTTTCAGAGGGTACTCTGTGAAGTAGACAGGACCAAAGGGAACACCTGAAGGACAGGAATGTGAGGGTGGAGGGGCAGGAGGACCAGATGATCTTGTACTGATTTGATAGATGGCAAAGACAAAATAAGGCAGTAGCTGTGTAAGCCAAAATAACATAACCTTTATTAAAAAATGATAATAAGTTTGGAGTGTGGGGTCCTTTGGTCTATATAGCACCCCACTTTCAAACTTAATATTTTCCATGGGGGCTTCATCAGGGCATTGGGAAAGGCAGGGCCAGGTGGAACTGGGTGCTTGGGTCCAAAGGCAGCAAAATGGCACCTTGGCCCAAGAGTTCTTTCATTGGTCAAGAATCTCGAATTTGGCTACCTAATTATCTTTCTTTAGTGTAGTGGTCATGGGGTTGGGCCACAGGCCTGTGCCTTCTTTTGGGGATGGCTCTTGATTGGCCACTAGTGTAGACTTTAAGCTCATGAAGCTAATAGTTGCCATTTTGATGCCTCCATTAGGCGCCTTAGATTAGTCCTCTGATTTGGTGCTCTGATTTCCTTGGGTTTGGATTGCTTTACCATTTGGACCATATTCTTGGCTTCAGCTTGCAGGGGCTTAACCTCAGGAAAACGCAGGTGGGCAGCCCCTTGGTCTTTAGGGCTGGTGGCCTGTGGGTTCTCAGGGTCAGGGTTTAAATCCTGCTCTTGTGCCCAGGTTCCCAGGGGGAAAGAATTGTCAATCCTGACAATATGTGTTGTTTTCTTTGTGTTGGCATTGCTTCCATAATTGCCATATTATTTTTGGCACTTTACACAGCCCCTTGTGAAAATATTAACAACAATTTGATGATCAGCTAAATTTTAATTAGAAAGTTATAAGTTTATTGTGTTTAGATAACGTTGTTGCTGATCTGAATTCAAAACCTTAATGATAAACTTTAAGCCAATTAGGAGCCAAGTGAGAAAGTGATTGTTGTGACATAAAGGGTCATTCAATAATTCTTTGATGCATGTGCGCCAATTAATCTGATTGGATGGATATTTTGCCATTGTGCGCTATTGCTGCTGTGGCAAGTTGTTTATGGGCTAGTGCTAACTCAGAAGCTGATTGGGCACCAGTCCACAAACAACTTGTCACAGCAGGCAATGGTGCAAAATGGCAAAACACCCAGCCAATCAGATTAATTAGTGCTCATGCATCAAAGGATTATTGAATGACCCTTTATGTCACAACAATCACTTTCTCACTTGGCTCCTGATTGGCTTAAAGTTTATCATTAAGGTTTTGAATTCAGATCAGCAACAACTTTATCTAAACACAATAAAATTATAATTTTCTAATTAAAATTTAGCTGATCACCAAATTGTTGTTGATATTTTCACAAGGGGCTGTGTTTAGGTGCTAAAAATAACTGTGTTCTGGATCTAGATAAACAACATAGTAAATATATGGTTTTATAGAAGTAAGCTGAAAATAAAGAATAAAACCAACCATAAACAAAGTGAAAATGAACAATTGAAATTCAGGATAAAGATAATATAAATAGAAAATTTTTGGCAACAGGGAGTTTATTTTGGGTCAGGGAAGAGTGATGCCTAGTAGGCAAAATAGTGTAGGAAGGATGGCGTAAAGGCAGTGCTGGCCTGGGGGGTCTGGGATTGGGTGGGTGGGGCTGTAAGGTGGGGGGTGATGGTGGTGGGGATAGAGGCAGGTAGGATTGTGTGTGATTGCTGCCATATATAGCTGATTGTATTCCTTATTGGTCATTGCCTTGATTGTCTGGTAGGTGGCAGTGGCACAGAGTGGGAGGTGCTTGTCCTTATGTGATTGATTGCCCATATTTACATGAAAAATTATCTGTGCAAACAAGTCAGCCACCATTTGGCAACCAAAGAGAGAATAATGGTCAAGGACCCTAAGATAGAGATTATTGAAAGCCTGAGGGTGGCACTCCTGTACTGTGTCTCTAATGTTGAAGAACACAACATCAGCCAGATGGATGTCAGTGTGGTCGGCTGGGTACATGGAGGCCTGTTGCCTTTATCCCTGGACAGCCTCAAGGGCGGTGGAGCTACCC
This sequence comes from Entomophthora muscae, assembly GCA_014839935.2. Classification (NCBI taxonomy): domain Eukaryota; kingdom Fungi; phylum Entomophthoromycota; class Entomophthoromycetes; order Entomophthorales; family Entomophthoraceae; genus Entomophthora; species Entomophthora muscae. Next base: position 36,915 of record QTSX02003058.1, on the reverse strand, counting down.
TTCATCTGGTGGCTCAAGAAAACTTGGTGCTTGGAATTTGAGCTATCCCAGGGGTTAAGTAATTCACTGAGGATGTGGCTGTACCTGTAGCCATTGGTGAAATTTTGGTTTTCCTGATAATAGACAAACCCCTTGGCTGAAACAGCCAGAAACGCACCAATGAATGCCCCCTTCTTGACCTTCTTCCTCCCTTTTTGGGTGGCAGCTCTTCCTTGCTCACCAAACTTTTCAAAAGCAATGGATAATTTTTAATAGGTGATGAACATGACATCATCTGATAAAATTGTCAGACATTGGACCAGGGTGGACTCAATGGTGGGATTGTATGGGGAGTCCTTGCTACCATCTCATTGGTTACCGCCAAAATTAGTCAATACTCTGATTGGCTGTAATACCCAGACATTGTAGGTATTACTTGAAGGAGTTATGGTGAGAGATTGGAAAACTGGAAGCCAGTTAAGGCTGTGACAATTGGGTAGACAGTAATCAACCACTGGAAGACCTTGGCGTGGATGTTGTATCTCCCAAAGCTCCCTAAAAAGTAGGTTAGCACATAGTACATGGAGGTATACACTGCAATGGACAGGGTGGAGTGTGGAGATACCAGGGGAGACCAGGAACCAGTGTGGGAGGAATTGAGTTGTCTGGGATCATAGTGGTAGTCATGTCCTAACCCTTTTGGTGAAGGCCCAAAGAGCTCTGGTCCCTGTTGATATCCTCCAATCCCAAGGCAAGCTGTGAGTACAGCTGTGAAGATGAGGTGATTCATCTTCCTTGGATTGGAGGTGGTTGGCTGGGGCAAACTAATTAAAGTAGACTTAAAGGTGTTAAGTAAGATTGGCTTTATTGAAGGTATTAAACTCAATAATAGCACAAGCTATTACTGAGGAGAGATCCCTTATTTATAGTACTTTCTCTTGTGCAAAGATTTGCAATTGGAAGTGAAAAGAAGGAGATGGGGGATCCCAAAAGCTTGGAATGTAGGAATGGCAGTTGGGGCTTGGGAAGATGGCCAAACTCCTGTTCTTCTGCTATCTGTGGCTGGTTTGTAAGTTCCTGAGTTGAACCAGTAGTTGTAGGTTGTTCTGGTTCTAGGGTGAGGGATGGGAGTCAAATTGCTCTCAAGATCTATTTTTGACCTAGGAGCATTGTTTTGGCTTGAGTTTGACTCTGCCCATGTGGTCTGGGATCTAGAATCCCATTGGTTGGTGGTAAACTTTTTTTAAATTGCGACTCATTAATCCCTCCTTCTTCTGGAGGTGCAATTGTGTTTTTAAATTTTGGTCTTGAAGCCAGGTACTTTTATGATTGGCTGTAGTTGTTGGGCACTACTGATTGGTTGGGGAGTGGGGACTGGGTCCAGGTGGTGAGTGGTGGCAGTTGGCTTGGACCTAGGGAGCAAGCAGATGGGCAGGAGGCTGGCAGCTGGCTCACTGGCACCTGGCTGGGCAAGCAGGTGGCTGGCTTTGGCTGGGGGATTGGCAGAGGGTGCTGGTGGGCGCCTTCCTGGATGATAAATTAGTCCAGCACTGATTGAGTTTCTGTTTTTCCCTTTGTTTTATTTTTATTTTCCCCACTTAAAAGGGGAAATCCTCATTAAAATTTTATATTTCTGAAAGTAAGTCCCTCTATCCTTTGCCAGAATTGCACCCCAGTAAGGATCTGGTTTATGTCAGGGATATTCCTGACATTGATGCCACCTTTCCATGCATCCAGAGCTGCACCATGCGCTCAGACACCCAAATATTCAGGGATCCACTCATTGGGAAGCCTCTCTCATAATTGAGTGAAGGAGAGCTCCCAAGTTGAATTTGAATAGAGTGGAACCTACTGGAATCCATATCATTAATATGTGTAGAAGGTGACCAAATAAGCGGAATCTCCCCAGGAAGGGATTAAAGTGGTTTAGAAGGTAATAAACGCTGGTATACCCCAAGACCATCCAGGGGGCCTTGGGGTGGAGGGAATTGGGCTGTTTCTACATATGGAGCATGGCAACGGCGTGGTCCAAAACAATACCAAATTGAGTCTTCTGATTTATCGGTGGGGGTTGGTTGAGGGGTTTTGAAATTCACATTTGCTTCTCCATTACTGATTAACACACAAAAAGTTCCATACAAGGAATATGAACTTCATGTTGTTGGAAGGGGGGACCTTTGAATCCACTAATCAAGTTTTTAGAGGTTGAAAATATAGATTTATTGGTTTGATACAAATAATAAATTTGTTGGAGCAATTTGCTCAAGGGAAAATATTCAGTTTAAATACTGAGTCAATTGGGGGAGGGATCATAGAGTTTACCAGGTAATCCTTCAAGTGTTGGGTAGAAAGTATTGTCTTGCAGGCCTGCAGCAGGCTGCAGCCTGCAATGCAGGAATAAGAAGTATTTTGGATTATTGCAGTGCAGTGTTCTTCTACACTGTGATTCTGTTGGCTAGTGTGAGTCAGATGAGTAACACTTCTCAAGTTTGGTTGGTTTGGCTTGACTGATTGGCTTGTGGGCTCTCCTGAATATTGTGGGTGCAGGTTAGAGTCTTTCTTTTGGGTCTGATTAGGTGGTTTGATCTTTTTGGAGCTAAATTTAAATGCACTTTCAGTGCCATTGTTGTTTTCATCATTGATTGCCAGGTTTTTGAAAATTGATGTAGAATTTATATTAAAATTGTGTTTTGGGCTTCTGCACTTGCTCTCACTCTCCCTCTGGGGTATGTTTTTGGTTTTATTTTGATTAGTGCATTTATTAATTGTTTTTGGACGTGTTTTTAAACCAATTTGATTAATAACCTAATTATAACCTTTACTTTTGTTTTCTGCATTTAATAATGATCTTTCTTTCTTTTGGGTGATATCTATTGGTCCAGGGCTTGGCATTGATTCTGGGTAAGGGATAGAATCCCTTATATTAGCCTCCCCTAAGGCCGTGTCTCCCCTTTTGCTTGATGGTAGTGATCCAATAGGTCTAGCAGTTGGTTAAGTTGTCAATGGGTTCCCAGCTGTTTGAGTCCATACCATAACCTATCCATTTGATCAGGTAGTGGGGTTTGCTTCAAATCACCTTGTTGTCAATGATCTCTTTCACCTCCCATTTGGGTAGGTGGTTCATTACCAGAGGTGGGGGGTTCCATTTGGCCTGGGTGAGATCCTCTGGTGATCCATGGTAGCAACCAAGAAGACTGACATGTAAGATTTCATGAGCTGTGGATCCTTCTGGAAGACAGATTTGATAGGTAAGAGGGGAGATTTTTTTTGTATTACTTCCAAGGGACCTATCTTCTTGGGACCTAATTTGCAGCATGGCCATTTGATGTGGAGGTTGTGAGCATCTAGGAACACCAGGGATCCGGGGGAGTATTCATCCAGCTCTCTGTAATGTCTGTTGGCAAACTTCTTGTATGACTGAATGAATTTATTGAGAGTTTTCTTAAGTTTGGCTTGAGTCATGGAGAGTTTATTTAAAAGAGCTTGTTGACCTGTGGTACTGTAGTTGTTTCTACCTGTGAAGGGATTTCCTCAGGATTATATACATGGTTTGCCTTAGAGGAGGACATCCCAATGAAAATGTGGTGGCTGGTGTTATAAGCTAGATGTGCTACTGGAAGGAGCTCAGACCAGTTATTCTGTTGGGCGTTGACGTAGTTTCATAAATAAGCCTCCAATACCTGATTAACTCTTTCAGTCTGTCCTTCAGTCTGGGGGTGAAATGAGGTGGAGAAGTTGGTCTTGACTCCCAACTCTTTCATCAGGCTAGACCAAAACTTGGAGGTGAACTGGGTTCTTTGGTCAGAGACAATGACATTCAGAATTCCATGGTAGGCAAACAGGTTCTTGATCAGCATCTGGGAAGTCTCTTTGGCTGAGGCGGTAGAGAAGGGGATGAAGATCCCATACTTGGTCAGGCGGTCTACCACCACTAGGATTCCAGTATTGCCCAGGCTCTTGGGAAGATCAACAATGAAGTCCATTGAGATGGAAGACCATGGGTGGGGAGGAATTGGTAAAGGCTACAGGAGGCCTTGAGGCTTTTGGTGGGAGGTTTTGTTTTGAAAGCACTCAAGGCATTTGCTTATGTAGCTTCACACCAACTTCTTCATTGAGGGCCACCAGTATTATTGGGAAATCCTTTTGAGGGTCTTAGTAATACCCCCATGGCCTGATAGAGGAGTGCCATGGAAGGCTAGGATAATCCAGTTTCTAAGAGGTCCTTGGGGAATAAACAGGGAGTTGTCATGGTACTAGATGTTGTTTCTTATTCCTAGATCTGTGGTGCTAGTTGGAGGGTTTGGTAGTTGTTCCTCTTGGATATCTTTATCCAGGTTGGTGTACAATGAAGCATTAGCAATAAGGTTCAGGAATTGTGAGGGTTCTAACACTTGTCAAATGTTGTGTGTGTGGTAGGAGGTATCAGGGTTGTTGAGGTCTTCTCTGCAGCAAATGGCGTCTGGGACAAAATTCTTTGTACTGTTGTAACTGTGCTGTTTTAGCAGAGTTACAAGAGGAAAAATATTTTATAGACTAGATGATAATCTTTATTGAGAGATAGTGATTATATAGTCATTGTGAATCAAGGATAACAGGAACATGATTGTGTTGATCACACGGTTGGATGGTGAAGGGGGTGACTTGATCCTGGTAATGAGTCAAGCGCCAAAATGAGGTATCCACCATAAAGGATAATCATTTGTTCATGTTGTTGGATTTGGCAATTCAAGTTGACTTCCTAGTCTGGCTTCAAGTGGTCAGGTAATCAGATTGCAGGTCACAAACCTGATTGCTTGGAACATTGTGGGTGGGTTGAGCCTTCTGTTTTGACATTACCTGGAGTGTATTCAATTTGGAAGTTATATGTCATCAGGTCACTAGCCCAACAGGCCAAGCGGGGGCAAACCTTGCGTTTTTCTGTGAAGTATAGGAGGTTTTTATGGTCTGTGCAAATGTGGACTGGGTATTTACTTACCTGTAGGTATCTTCTCCAGTAGTCCAAGGCGCATACTATGGCATATAATTCCTTTTTGTAGACATGGTAATTGCACTCCCTGTCCAAGAGCTTGTAGGAGTAGAACGCAACAGGGTGAAGTTCTCCATCCTCCCCAAACTGGAGCAACACCGCTCCCAGCGCAAAATATGAGGCATCTGTATCCAGAAAAATTGATGCTCTTGGTCCAGGCGTAGAAGGACAGGGACAGAAGAGAAGGCAAGTTTCAAGGCTTCAAAGGCTGACTGCGCTTCAGGATTCCATGAAAAGGGTACTTTGTCCAAGGTGAGCTGTGTAAGAGGTAAGGCAATAGCTGAGAAGTCCTTGATGAATTTTCAACAGAAATTAGCTAGTCCCAGGAACCCACAAAGCTTGGTGTGGGAGGTAGGAACGGGCCAATCTTCCACAGCTTGGACCTTGGACAGGGCAATAGCAAAGCCTCCTTCCAAGATGTTGTAGCCTAGGAACTCAATTTCCTTCTTGTAGAATTTGAATTTTTCCAGTTTACAGAACAAGCAAGCTTTGATTAAGGCCTGGAGGACTTCTCAAAGATGGGTGAGGTGAGAGTCATGGTCCTTATAATAGATGAGGATATTGTCAAGGTATACTATAGCACAGGTGTCCAGAAAAGGGAAGAGTACTTCATTCATGAGCCCCTGGAAGGCTGCCAGGGTGTTACTTAGGCCAAAGGGCATTACCAGGTATTCATATAATCCAAATGAGGTTCTCACAGCAGTCTTCCATTCATGGCCTTCAGCTATACAAATTTGATGGTAGGCATTGTGAAGGTTGAGTTTAGAGAAAACTTTTGCTCCTGTTAGTTGATTGGTGAGGGTTCCAGCAGAGGGAATAGGGTTTTGATTCTTGATTGTGATGCTGTTGAGATTTGAGTAGTCCACCACAGGTCTTAGGGATTCATCTGATTTACCAACAAAGAACATAGGAGAAGAGCAGGGGGTTTGAGCGACGCATAAATCCTTTTTCTACATTTTTATCTAGGTATGTTTTCATGAATAGACTCTGGGCGCAGTTGACTGGATAGAGCTTACCCCAGGTGGGTACTGATCCTGGTACTAAATCAATACGTAAGTCTAACTCTCTGCAACTGGGTAACTGGGAGTAGGAGGATTCACTAAAGGCTTCTGCCAGATCTTGAAGCTCTGGAGGGATCTGAGGTTAGGATATTTCCTTCAAGGCGGCAAGAATGTTGATGGTGTCTTCTGGATTCAAAATCCCTTCATGTCCAGTTTGGTTAAAGGAAATGGAAGAAGTAACCCCTTTTTTCTGAGTGAAGAGTGTCATTGAGTCCAGATCTAATACATCCTTGGCAGTCTTGGCCCATGGGAAACCCAGAATCAGTGAAAAGGCCAAATTTGACAAGGAGGACACCATGATGTCAAATTGGTTATTCCCTACCTTGACCCCTAGGTTCTCCTTGATTCTAGTTACTTTGGTGTGTGACTTATCAGCTAGGGTCATCCAAGCAGAATTTCCTTCCTGGAGTCCCAATTGTTGGGTCAAGGAGCTACTTATGAAGTTCCCCATGGCGCCTGTGTCCAATAAGGCTTTTACTCTCTGCAAGTTTTTAGCAGAGCCTAGTTTTACTGGTAATAGGACATAAGATTAAGAGGGTTCTTTATTTGAAGAACTAGCTAGAAGAGCAGTAGGATATTGTACCTTAGCCAAGGCTTGGAAGTCCTTGGCTGAGTGTCCAGCCTTCCTGCAATACATACAGAGTCCAAGTTGTGTTTGACATTGTTTCTCCTCTGTTGAGAGTTGGTATCCCCCACCCTCCTTGGGGATCAGTTCTTTGGGCATCTCCCCTTGGACCTTTGAGGGGGATTTCTGTTTTCCTTAATAACAACTGCGGAAGAGGGGACAGGATTCTGAGGTTTGGCCCAAGATGGGAGCTGCTTCACCTTGGCGGACCATTTGATCACTTCCTTGACCATGGAGTCAAAGTCGGTTGACAACTCATGATGGGCAAGATATTTTTTTAGTTCAAAGGAGAGTTTTTTATGGAACAGGTAGCAGGCTTCATTGTTGTTCATCCCAATGGCATTCTTGAGGCAAGTAAATTCTTTGGCATAATCTTGGGCTGACATTCTTCCTTGGTATAGGGCAGAGATTTGGTCTCTTAACTGGTCAGGGTTTGGAGAAGAGGATACTGTGGCTAAGAGGGCGTTGCAGAACTGGTCATAGTTGTTGAGGAGATCCTCTCCTTGAAGGGTTGCCTTGGCGTACCAAAGGCAAGACTTATCAGTAAGTTTTTCTGCCACATGGTGTACTTTCTGTGCGTCAGTGGTGAATTTTTCCAGTGAGGTTTCAAACAGGGACTTGGAGAAGGCCATGAGCATCAGGATCTTGTTTCCTTCATTATCTCCTGGGGCAACAGCAAATAGGATGTTCAGGACCACTGTTTGGACCTAGTTACTGGTTCTGGAGACAATTGGTTCTGAGGTGGTTGGTTTTCAAAAAAGGGACAGAATCTTGTATACAGTGAAGCTTATGGTGAAGTAAAAATTATGAGATCAATGTAGAAGATGAATTCATAGGTAAAATTTTGACCTGGACCACCCATAAGGTGGTTCAATAGAGGCTCCAACAAACTGTCAGGGATCCACTCATTGGGAAGCCTCTCTCATAATTGAGTGAAGGAGAGCTCCCAAGTTGAATTTGACTAGAGTGGAACCTACTAGAATCCCTATCATTAACATTTGTAGAAGGTGACCAAATAAGAAGAATCTCCCCAGGAAGAGAGTAAAGTGGATTATAAGGTAATAAATGCTGGTATACCCCAAGATTATCCAGGGGGCCTTGGGGTGGATGATAGGTGGTAATTGGGTTGTTTCTACATATAGAGCATGGCAACAACATGGTCCAAGACAATACCAAATTGAGTCTTCTGATTTATGAGTGGGGGTTGGTTTGGGGTTTTTTTAAATTCACATTGGCTATTCCATTACTGATTAACACACAAAAAGTCCATACAAGGAATATGAACTTCATGTTGTTGGAAGGGGGGGACCTTTGAATCCACTAATCAAGTTTTTAGAGGTTGAAAATGTAGATTTATTGGTTTGATACAAATAATAAATTGTTGTAGCAATTTGCTCAAGGGAAAATATTCAGTTTAAATACTGAGTCAATTGGGGGATTGATCATAGAGTTTACCAGGTAATCCTTCAAGTGTTGGGTAGAAAGTATTATCTTGCAGGCCTGCAGCAGGCTGCAGCCTGCAATGCAGGAATAAGAAGTATTTTGGATTATTGCAGTGCAGTGTTCTTCTACACTGTGATTCTGTTGGCTATTGGGAGTCAGATGAGTAACACTTCTCAAGCTTGGTTGGTTTGGCTTGACTGATTGGCTTGTGGTTTCTCCTGAATATTGTGGGTGCAGGTTAGAGTCTTTCTTTTGATTCTGATTGGGTGGTTTGATCTTTTTGGAGCTAAATTTAAATGCACTTTCAGTGCTGTTGTTGTTTTCATCATTGATTGTCAGGGTTTTCAAAATTGATGTAGAATTTATATTAAACTTGTTTTTTGGGCTTCTGCACTTGCTCTCACTCTTGCTCTGGGGTATGTTTTTGGTTTCATTTTGATTAGTGCATTTATTAATTGTTTTCAAATGTGTTTTTAAACCAATTTGATTAATAACCCAATTATAACCTTTACTTTTGTTTTCTGCATTTAATAATGCTCTTTCTATCTTCTTGGTGATATCCATTAACAGGGCTTGGCATTGATTCTGGGTAAGGGATAGAATCACTTGCACAAATGCCATGGTGCAAAGTTGTTTCTGGACCAGGGTTAGAAGAAGGTTGGGGTCCTGCTGCAAGAGATCAAGCATAATTGGGTAGGCCTCACTGATCTGGGACTCTGGGGCCTTCTTGGGCTTCTTGGCCGTCCCAACCAGGTTTTCATTATTCATTAAGTTATTGAATTCCTGCATTATGATGGCTGGAGTAAACTGTGATTGGTCAGCAATTTGGTCCTATGTCAAACCACGCAGGTTCAGTGCCACAATTTCCTGAAAAATTTGAGTGGTGCAGATTTGGTTCTTTGTCACAGTAGGTTCCATCATGCTGGGAATTATCTGGCCAAGTAGGAATGCTCAAAAAGCCAACAAACCATTAACAAATTTGACCCAACTAACGTATTTAAATCAAACTGTTGATCAAAAATGGGTTACAGCTGCTCCAGTCTGCCAGCCAAAACCAAGTACCCCTTGCAAACTGACGTTGATAAATTGAAGTAATTTGAGGGTTATCAGATACAAGCTTGTTAATTAGCATGGTTATCAGAAATTGATCACACAAGGGTTCTTTGCAACCTGGACTAGATACTCACTTGAAGATGTGGAAGGAATAGGAACTCAGGATCCAGGTGGAATGCTTAGTCAATTTTTGATATATATTGGATAATTTTCACTGTTTCAACTCTAAGAGTTGAGCCCTCCCAAAATTTACTCAATAAAAAAATCAAATATCCCTTGGTCTAATTTACTTTTAAAAAATGCATCCTGTTGTTAGATTGTTACAATACATACCCTACAATCTTATTCTGAGTCAGATCATTACTGGAAGATGGGGCCCTGCAGTTGGAACTTCTTTGTAAGTCTGCCCAATGTTAATTCAATGCCTGCCAATCTTGAAGTGGTTTCCCCTGTCCTTGAACTTGAAAATTGTGTTGCATCTCAATGTCCTGAAGTTTATTCTGAAGATACTCTGATGCTTTCACAGGCTATTTATCTTGGGCTAATTTGGTTAGGATTAATTATTTTACTTAATCCTAGTATCTCATTTAGAGTTAATTATTAACCACCAACACAGCTTCAAATACTGTTTTATAAAATTTCTATGTGGATTTGGGTGGTCATTCCCCACCACCTAGAGACAGCTTCTTACTATCCCACAATTTGCGTCACACACTTGGTGCGCTAGGCTGCGGGAGCTGAAGCCTGATTGGCTTTAGGGGGAGCAAGTTGGGTGTTGGCAGGAAGTTGTTCCAAATCAGGGTTGCCATTCCAATTGGCAGGTTGTGCAGGGGTGGGTACAGGAGCAGGGGCAGAGCTAGACACTACATGACTATTAAACAAGTCAAAGCCATAGGGGTCAGGGATCAAGTACAGGTCAGCTTCCTTGTTACCCGCATCAAAGGCTTGGGTGTAAATGGATGCCTCCCTGTTCTGAGCCTTGCCTTCATTGAAGCTGGCCTGGCTGCTGCTGGCTTGGTTTCTGGCACTGTCAAAAATGTTGTTGCTAGTATAAACCATTGTAAAAAAACCTAGGATAAAATCACTAAAAGTAGAAGTTTAAAATTTTATGATTTATATTTATTGTAATCTTGAGTCCATATTTGGAAGGTTCTTAGAACAATTTCATACAAATCAGGAGCCATAAAAATGAATAAAATGCCTCTGTTCCTAAATTTGATAGCTGTTGGCTGGCTGTTAAACTGTTATTTTTCTATTTTAGGCTGCTCATACTACACATCTTGTGTGACTTCTTTTTTTTGTGTTTGTGGAATCTCACTTCTAGATTGCTCAAATTTTGTTTTGTTTTAGTCCTTCTGTTGGTGCCTCATATGAATCCTGATCAGTTTATAATATATTCCAGAACAGCATCCATCCATCTCACTTGCTGTGTCAGTTCATTTTTTTTCTGGTTTAAACTACACTGCTTGATATTTGCTATAATTTTGTATAATGTGCTAGTGAAATTTTTGGCTATTGTTTGACAGTTCATTTGTTAATTAAAATATTTGAATCCTGAATCTCGCGTGACTTGGAATTTGTTTAAATCTGAAATCATTTTGTTTAAATCTGAGGTATTTTTGGCTGTCGTTATAGCTTTTAAAACTACTGTACTGAAAATCAGCTGCCATGAACCAGCTGTGGTACTTCTATTCTTCTTGCTGACCAGGCTTATCTTAGCTATTATTAAATAACTAAAATTTTATCTAGTTTGCTTGATTGGAAAGCACTCAGACTAATATTTGAACTCACAAAGATTTATTATACCTTGAAATCTGGCCCAGCCAATCACATTGCTTCTAAACTGTAGAATGATATTTCGAATAAGTTCAAAAATGTGGTAAATGATTAATTATACTACTTAGGTTGATTTGCAGTATTTTAAATAGCAGAGGGGTAGGAATGTAATTATTTCATTTCTTTCTTTCATAACATAACATAACCACTTGGCATGCAAGCAGTAACTTTGTAACCATCAATGAAGCACGTAATTATTCATAGATTTCAATGCTGTGGTTTTTAAAAAGCTTAAGATTTAGTTTTCAATTGTGCATCATTATGTTTATGTATAAGATTATTACATGGTCATTAATATAAAAGAATAAAGAATATGAAGATGCTACCCTGGAATGAAGATAACTTAATTTGGTGAATTATTTGGCCAAGGCCAAGCTTGAGATTTAAAGTAAAATGTAGGTTTTTACTGAGAATTTAAATCAAGCCATAGGCTAGGTCTAATTACACGAGTGAGTTATTAATGTTATGATACTTATTGATTATAATCAAACATAATATTTTTAACAAATAGCACACAGACTACCGTTTGAGCACTGAAACTTTAAAGCATAATGAGCAATTTGGATATACGCAGACTTACGTTAACCGGACAGATATGCCTTGGTACATACTTTTAAGATTAATATGGGCTTAGTTTAAACTAGAATGTGGGTACACAACAGGAGAATGAGTTCAAATCAGCATAGGGGATTTATTGTTTAGAACAATTAGATAATGCTGGAAGTGATGTGAAGGTTTGAATTAGTTAGACACTAAGAAAATATTGTTTAGACGACTGAATTTTCAGAAAGCATTGTGAGATGAACTAATGGTACTTGGTTTAGATGTGGAGGCTCCCGGTGCGTATTAAAGTCTTTAGCAAAAAGTTACAGTTCCAGTTGGTCAGCTTCCTCTTCAGAGAAGGCTTCTATTGAACTCATTTCATCATCGCTGCTTTCTTTTTCAGCATCATCGAAGGCTTCTTTTGAGGCAAATCGTACAACATAATCTAAAAATGTATAAATAAAGCGTAGCAAAACAAAATAGGCTATGAAAGATTACCTTTCACTTTCACATCATAACTAGCAGCATCTCTCATAAGAAGTGCTGCTGCTTCCCCGTTTAGAGGATCAGTGGGGTTGGGATAGCGAAGTAGCTGAGGAAGAAAAACTTCAAAGATATTTTTCATATCTAGGTTTCAGGTTAGACAACCCAAATGCAGGCATTTCGAAGGATTACCAAACATTGGGCTCCAGGTTTGGTTAATGACATCCAAGCACACTGATCCACTACTGTAAGAAAGGTGATCAATGAGAGGTGGAGAGGTAATCTTACAGTTCATCAATATTGGGATGAAATATTTTATTCATGAACCCAATCGAAGGAGATTTGTAAGGGTATTGGTCAGGAAGTTCAACACGAATTTTCCATATCCCGCCTTTGTAAGGCGCTGAAATAGAGCAAGGTTATTTGAAGCCTTAAAGAGGGATCAATAAAGTTACTTACTATCATCAGGCCCCTCAAACTTAATGAAAAATTCTTGCATGTTATCTTCAATGAGATTAACTTCATGATCACTCATCAAGCTATATTTAGGCGGTTAACTTAGGAATTAACTTTTTCATTACAGCTTCATGACATCTGTTTCGATTCTTCGCCGTGGTGAAGACATTTTAAATAATACAAAAAAATCAAAGCTAAAAGGTTGGAAAGGGAAGTGTAACAAGAAAAATCACAAGTAGTGCTTTCTTTTATAATAGGCTGAATGTAGCTTAAGTTGACTGAAGAGGGTGCAAGGCCACAATCGGATACTTAGGTTATGTAATGGTTGGTCACATTGTTTTACCAGGTGGAATCTACACGTGAGCTGTTATTTAAACCTAGGGATGCTTCGGCTCAGCCCCGGCCAGCTTTCGGCTCTGGGCAGCTACAAAAAAGACGGAAATTACCGTATATTTTAATAATTTTAAATAAATCTTTGGTAGGAGCGACTGAGAGCTAGAAACTGGCCGCGGCTGCCCGGAGCTTGACCGAAGCAGCCCTATTTAAACCGCATATTGCCCCCAAATTTGATTTGGGAGTTGCTTGCGTCTGAACAGTTACTTAATCGGATCAGCTCTACTGGTTTTAAAATGATTCATCTGTGACTTGCTTCAGCTTAGTCCGGAGTAACTAATATTATAAGTCAGCTCTTGTCCAACATGTGGTAAACAAAGAGGCTTAAGGAATTAAATCACTTTTAGCTTGCAAGTCTGTGAGGTCACGTATAAATGCCATGAAGTTTCTTCAACACTTTGAAATTAGTCAAAGAAGCCAGGATCAACTTTATACAAACAGTACAAGTGATTGTGCAAACTAAAGCTTGAAATAAATTATGAAGGTTATATATGGGATCGTGGGTTTAAAAAGCTATTTATTTTTAGGCATATTTGATATTAAATTATGTTAATATAATTCTCAATATAGACATGCCTATAAATCTGTAGTATAATTTAATATGACTTTCTAAAAAGGTCTTGATTTGAAAATAAGCTTATAAACCTTTTTTAGTAGTCATTAAATTGAATCTTAGGTTATCTTCCTGATTATATAATGTAAATATGCAAACTCAAAAAAAATTGTCGGTATCACAAGTTCTTTGATTAACTCATCTCACCATGAGATTTGTCCAAATGGGCTTTTCTCAGCTATAATAATCTACCAGAATGGTTCTAATTATCAGCTAATGCATTTATCTTCAGGATGGTAAGTTCAATTTCCTCATAATCAATATTAACTTTTTTTAAAAAGTTTAAATCAAAAATTAAGATACAACTTGTCAAGATTTGAAACCTTGGAAGAATTATATCTATCAGTACATTGTGGGTTTTGTATGTTGATATAAGATAGATATATATGGTAACATATCTTGCTACTTGTGTAATACCCAGATACAGTAGGTACTACTTGCAGCAGGTATGGCAGGAGATTGGAAAATTGGAACCCAGTCAGAGCGGTGACAATTGGATAGACAGTCATCAGCCACCGGACGACCTTGGCATGGATGTTGTACCTTCCAAAGCTCCCGGAAAAGTAGGTTAACACATAGTACATGGAGGTGTACACCACAATGGACAGTGTGGAATGCAGAGACACCAGGGGAGGCCAGGAACCAGTATGAGATAAGTTGAGTTGTCCAGGGTCATAGTGGGGATCATGACCAAACCCTTCTTGTGAGGGCCCAAAGAACTTTGATCCCTGTTGGTAGCCTCCAATCCCAAGGCAAGCTGTAAGAACAGCTGTGAAAATGAGATGATTCATCTTCCTTGGATTGGAGGGGAGTTGGCTGGGGCAAACTAGTTGGAAGGACTTAAGGTTTAAGTAAGATTTATCTTTTATTGAGGGTATTAGACTCAATAATAGCACAAGCTATTACTGAGAATTGGCCCCTTATTTATAGTGCTTCCCACTGTGCAAAGTTTTGCAAGTGGGAATGAAAATAAGGGATTGGGGACTCCAAAGTTTTGGAGAATGGGGATTGGGGTTTGAGTAGATGGCCAAACTTTTGTTCATGGACAATCTGTTGGGGGTTTGGCCATCCTTGACTGGGGCCAATGAATGCTTGTGGCCCTGGGGTCATGTGGTGGGAAGGGCTCAAGGAACTCTCATATTCTATTTTTGTCCTGTGACTCATGGTTTGGTTGTTGTTTGGACCCAAGCATGTGACTTGACCCTTTGAATCTCATTGGCTTTGAGTGAAATTATTATTAAAATCTGAGTCCTTGATTTCTCCTTCTTCTGAAAGGCAGGCATTGTTTTGAAATCCTTTCCCTTTTATCAGGGACTTATTTGATTGGCTGCTCTGGGTGAAATCTTCTGATTGGCTGTAGGGCCTGGGGCCCAGGTGGATGGCTGGCAGCCAACTGGGGCCCGGGGGGGCAAGCAGGTGGGCTGGGGGCTGGTGGGAGGCCCGCTGGCTGGGTGCTGGCGGGCGTGGCAGGCGCCTGCCCGGACGATAAAATATTCTGGCGTCCATTCAATTCTGTTTTTTCTTTTATTTCATTTTAATATTCCCCATTAAAGGGGGGAAATCCTTATTGAATTTTCATTTTCAACCAGGCACCCCTCTATTGTTTTCCAACATTGCCCCCAATAAGAATTTGGTTTATGTCAGGAATATTCCTGACAACTTGTGTCAGGGATCCAAGCTTGGGCTACCAGCCCATCATTTTTCTGATCACACAGGCCAACTTTTTGGGCAGAGACCACCACAAGATAGGAGCTAACTTAAAAAGGTATGAGAAGAACTTCCCTACCCAGGACCACAGGCCAGCAGCCGGGATTATGATGTCAATCATCCCAGAGAGGGTGATATACACAATCCCAAATAGCTTGTTGGAGCGGTCCGTGAGAAGTTTGGGTGAGGACAGGGGCATGGGTTTAGAAATGATTGGCGGCTTCACATCCAATTGGTATACAGACAGGGAATTGTACTTGTCTTTGAAAAGGATGGACTTGGAGTAATGCCAAGGGCCTTGTCTATTAAATCTTACAAATTCATCCAGGCCTGTGATCTTCTTTTAGTATATTCTCAAGGGTGAATTCCTTGTATTTGGGCTTCATAGAATATTCTGTATAGTGGACGGGACTAAAATGAGCATCAGGAGGACAATAAGCTGCGGGCAGAGGGACAGGTGGCCCTGAATATCTAAAACTGATTTGGTAAATGGCAAGAATAAAATATGGTAACAAATGACAAAACCAATGTCTCATAACCTTTTTATTTAAAAATGGCAATATAGTATCAGCGTGGGGTCTATGGGCTTATATAGCACCCCACTGCCAAACTTCACATTTTCCATAAATGGATCCTCAACTGGTCAGGAAATCTTTGGTCAGGAGGCCAGGTTGCCCAGGTTTGGGAGCAATAAAATGGTACCACTACTGAGGGACTTCTCATTGGTGAAGAACTCATGAAATGACACTTGATTTTTCTGTTCTTGAGCTTGGGTCATGGGAGCGGGCCTTAAGCCCGCATTTTCCTCTAGTAGCTGAACTTGATTGATTGCCCATGAGGACTTCAAGTTCATGAAGTTTATAGAGGGACTTTCCTTACCTCCATTAGGCAAGTCAAGAAGTCTCTCCTTGGGCGCCACCACTCTCAAGTCCATGTTGATATTCTTGCTTTGTGACTTAGCCTGGGCTTCAGCTCAAGGGGGCTTGATCCCAGAAAAATGTGGGCAGGCAGCCCCTCAGTCCTTGAGGCTGGCAGCCCACAAGTGTTCAGGGACGGGGTTTGAATATCGTTCCCAGGCCTGGTTTTTCAGAGATGGTAAATTGTCAATCCTGACAACTTGGTATAATGTTCTTAAAACTGTCAGTAGGAAGCTTAGGTGAGGCAAATAGGTAAGGGAGTCTTCAATTCCAAGGACACAGTACTGGTAAATAGTTTCATCCAAAAAGTTTTTACAAGTATTAACAGAAAATTATCTTGTGCTTGAAAGTGTTAGCTATGCAAAAGAGGGTCCAAAGTAGTGACAAAATATAGATATAAAATATAATTTAATACATCAGGTGATGGTTTAAATGATTCTGACTTTTATTATCAACAGGAGATCCTTTTATAGAGCTTTAAAAGCCCTCTGATATGGATAAAATATGTCATTTATGTTGAAACAGCAGGGTTGACCTACCAACAAGGTTCCAACTAAGCGGGTTTGTGACCCATAATGCAACTTCCTGGTGACTTGTAACCAAACAAGGAAGTCAACTCAAGTTTACAGAATTAGCAACATGAACAAATGATGATCCCATACATCAGATGACTTGATCTAGCACTTGACTCATTATCAGGATCAAGCCGCTCCTTCATCATCCAACTGAGTGATCAACACAATCATTTTCCTCATATAATTATTTAGTGCAACTATATAATTCCTATCTCCAAATAAAGATAATTATCTAGTCTCCAAACATTTTCCCCTTGTAACTCTGCTAAAACAGCACAGTTACAACATTGGTAGCACAGGTAGGTTCTCCACCCTACCTTTCCCTTAAAATTTTGCCTGTTGCCTGTACTTGCTGCGATCAACAAATATACAAAATAATCATGCCTGGCCTCCCTGTAGACTAGACACCCTATACACCAGGTACAAATATACCAGAAGGCTTTGTACTATACCAGAACATGGCAATGCTGGTCCCTGCTGTCAGTAATATTCCTGACAACAATCTTTTACAAGACAAGATTTTGTGCCCAATTGATCTTAAAAGTCAAAATAAAAAATTGCAGCAGTTCCCCCTGAATTGGGGAAACTGCTGCAAAACAACAAGTTTTTAATGAAGAAATTAAAATTTTGAAAATTCAAAAATTTGGCTTTTATACCCTGCCCACAGGCTGCGCAGCTGGCTGACAGCCATCCGCAGACCGCACGCCTAGCCTGGCGGCTTGCCTGTGTGCGCCTGCTGCCAGTCACCCAGCCGGCAGGAGGCAGCACCCCCCCCCCACAGTGGGACTGTCCACTCGCGCCAGATGGGGAAACTGCCAAATTAGGAAACCAAAAAAGGCAATTTCCCCAAACCAAAATATAGGGGGAAGTGCTTCCCAAATTTGGAATCTACCAAATTTGGATGGTACTGAAAAACTGCCCTGCAAAGTCACCAATGCAGTAATTGCAAATGTGGAATTTGGATGCATGGCAGTGCTTGAAGAGACACCAAACCAATGTAAGTCAGAGGTTAAAGATTCATTGCTTGCAAAACCCCTCCAATCCCACTCCCAAAAGGGAATTCCAGACAGCACCAAGTGTTTGGGGTTCCCTGCTCAATGTTTTTCACTATTCATGCCCCACCAAGGCTGATACTATATAATAAAGCAAATCACTTGATGATAGTTTGTGCTATAATTGAGCAGATTGCCCCTCAATTGTTATCACATAAATCAATCAAGACTTTAAACAGAAAGAAGTCCAAGACACTAAGCTTTGTCTACCCTTCCCCAGTACTAAGGAGATGAACCACATTATCTTCTTGGCTGTCCTTACAGCCTGCCTTGGGCTTAGCGGCCATCAACACTATCAACCGCATGGGCCATTCAATAATCCAAATGGTAAGTACTTTTACAAGAAGCCAGTGCAGCTTAACTCCTCCAATAAGCATTCCTGGCCCACTCTGGTTTTGCCCCACTCCACTCAGTCTGTAGCTATATACACCCTCATATATTACTGATGAGGAGCACCTTTTAGGGAAGCTTCAGATATGGAATTGAGAAGAAGAGAAGTGTATTTTATTGGATGATACTTTATACTTATATAGCTTTAGCTGTGGCGGATATTTAGTTGGATCAAACCTAGGGGTTGATCATGTGCAGGATAGGTTCAAGCCACTGGATACTTGGATTGTCATGTGATATTGCTTGATTACCATTTCTGGTATGTCAAACTGTATATTGGGAGGGCACCAAATCAGGCAATGACTGGATGTTAAGTGGGTTGGAAGTATCCAGAATACTTGTATATCCAGATCCTCAACGCCCCCTTAAGGGGTTACTCTGGTACATCAGGAGGGGGCTTTGTTTTGACAGCTGCCGCCTGATGTTTCTGAAGTTGTTTGCTAGTGGGTACTAACTGCATCAAGTGTTCTCCTTTGCTAAGGAAGAGGTGGGCTCTATGATATTTCTTGACAACAGGGTCTTTGGCACCTTGGAATTTCACTAGATAGGTGTTTCTGTCTGGTCTGTACTTGATGATTCTTCCTGGTCCCCTGTATACTGAGTCTATCTTCTTTCTGTTTCCAGCCAGGACCCAGACAGGGAGTTGATGGGGAGTGGTTCCTCTGTATAGGTTACCTTTTGTGTTTTGAGCCTTTTTGTTTCTGCTATTTCAGCTTTGAGGCGTATTTGTTGTAGAGTTGGTACTTGTTCTACTATGGGGGGTTTCCCTGGGGGTTTCACATATGGTTGGTTGTTGCAGGTAACTATCTCTGGTTTGTATCTGTATGTTAATTCAAATGGTGAGTAGCCTGTCTCTTGATTGGTGCAGATCCAGGATACTAATAATGCATGTTTCAAGTATAGTGACCATGCTTCCTTGGCTTTGCCATCCATTATTTTCTTGAGGGTTCTGATAAGGCTGCTGTTTAGGCATTCAACTCTGCCGTTGGCCTGTGGCCTGTAGGGCAAGGTTGTGGAATGCTTGATATATTTTTTATTTTAAATTATTGTTTACTACGTTTCCTGATAGTTCTGTGGCTCCATTGGTTATGATGTAGTCTGGAGCTCTGTAGTTGGCTATAATTGCTTTTTAATGAAGCAGTTGATTGTTTCTGCTTTGTGGTCTTTAGTTGACCAGCAGATAGGCCAGCATATAGCAAAGTCAATGGCTACAATCAGGAAACGTTGTTTTTTTAGTTTCTGGGAAGGGCCCACTACATCCAGCCCCCAAACCTTAAATGGTTCAGGGTCAGGTACTGGGTTAACTGTTGGCTGAGGAGCCTTTGTGCTGGTGTATTTCTTGCACACTATGCACTTTTTCAGAACATCAATTAAATATTGTTTAATATTGGATCACAATACTATTTTTTTAAAGAGAGGTATAGATTGTTAGCCTTTGTATGTCCTAGTAGATAGTGATGTCTTAATATGGTGTCAACTATTTGTGCAAGTGGGATGTAGGGAACATGTTTGTCATTAATAATTTGGTATATAGTTCCATTTGATACATGGGAATATTTTTTGTTCCTTACTAATTTATTGTGGGTTAGCTGATGTGTTGAGGGTTTTTTTCTTTGAATTTATACTCAGTATTATATAGGTTTGGTCAGTCAGGGTCCAGGTGGTCAGGATGATCCTCTCTTGGCTGATATAGCCTAGAGAGAGCGTCAGCCGTGACCAGCTATACCCCCTTTTTGTATTGGATGTCCAAATTGAGCTGCTCCAGCAGGGACATGTATTTGGCTTGTTGCTGTGCAAGTGTGTTCTGAGTTTTAAAATAGATTAAGGATTTATGGTCAGTTAGTACTCAGATGTTTAAATGTCCTTCTAGATAACATCTTCATTTCTTGCATGTGTGATATATTGCTAGCAATTTCTTATCATGTATTGGGTACCTCTGCTCAGTGTTAGTTAGTTTTCTACTCTTGTAACATACTGGAAGGAAGTCTTGCTTCCCTGGCTGGCGGATGTGTAGTACTGTGCCAATGGCAGTGTCAATAGCATCCAACTCAAGCTTGTAGCATCTGCTGTTATTAGGGTATTTCAAGATTGGTGCTTCAATCAAGGCTTGTTTTAATAGTTGGAAATTCTTGTTGCATTCTGGTGTCCAGATGAATTTCTTTTTGCATTACCCTTGGTTAAGTCATTGATTGGTGCAGTGAGCTTTCTGCAGTCTTTGATGTATTTCCTTAGGTAATCTACCATTCCAAGAAAACATCTAACTTGTTTAATGGAGGTGGGGCATTGTATGTTATTTATGGCTTTTATTTTGTCTGTATCTGCTTTGATGTCACCATCAGAGACAATGTGGCTCAAGAACAGGAGTTCCTTTTCCATAAATTGGCACTTACTAGGCTTGGCATAGAGTTTGTGCATTGCAAGTCAATTGAGTATCTTGCGGAAATGTGTGAGGTGTTCCTCTTTTGTTTTTGAGAATATGATGATATTGTCAAGGTAGCATAATATATTTGAGAGGCCATTTAGCGCTTGGTTCATCATAGTGACAAAGGTTGCTGGAGCGTTGGTCATCACAAAGTTCTTTACTCTACATTCAAAGGATCCAAATTGTGTACAGAACACAGTTTTTGATATGTCCTTTTATTTTACTTCAACTTGGTTATAACCTGAGGTGAGGTCAGTTTTAGAGAGAAAGTTGGCTCCAGAGCATCTTGAAAATATATCCTCTATGAGTGGAAGGGGATATTTATTCTTTACTGTGCTTGCATTTAGTGCTCTGTAGTCAGTTACTAGGCAAAAAGTGCCTTCCTTTTCTTTAAAAAGAACACTTCTTCTCCCCATGGGGATTCAGACAGGCAAATAAATCCTTTGGCTAGGTTGTCCTTAATATGGGTTTTGAGGGTTTGGGTCTCCATGGGGAAGAGTATGTAGAGAGGTGAGGGTTTGGGTATGGCTTTACACAGGTTGATGTCATGTTTGACCTCCTGTTTGGGTGATAACTCTATGAGCTCTTCCTTGAATACATGAGTGTATTTGTTTAGGAGTGCCGCAAGTTCTGGGCATTGGATTTTGGTTGTTTGTATATTATTGAATTTGGTGTACCTCATTATGTGGAGAGTACTGTGTTTAGTTTGATGTTCTGAGTTGTATTGGTTTATAACCTGGACAAATACTGTGTCTCTTAGGATGAGGTTGTTGGGTTCTTTGAGGATATTAAAATTGGCTCTGTTGCAGTTGATGGTCATGGTTTTTGTTTTCCAACATACGCTGGGGCTCACTCAGGTGAACCAGTCCATGCCTGCCACAATGTTGTAGTTTATGTTGTTCATGACAAGTCCTTTGATGGACGTTTATATGTCTTGGAGGTCGATTCTGAAGGTAGTTGTTTTGCCTTCAAGTAGAACCTTTGATTTGTCTGCTATTCTGGCGTATTTGAAGTTGGATTTGATAACTGGTATTTTGTACTTGGTTACAAATTGTTTGCTTACCATATTGTGTTGTGCACCAGAGTCAAATAGGATATTATGTGTATGAGATTTATAAGTGCATGGGTGGACAAGAAGTTGTGAGTGATCTTTAATTTTTAAGTTCATAAAAATGGAGGATTGTGGGACACATGGGATGTGAGCAGCAAAGTTCTTGCCTTGGTACAGTTTCTTGTCAAGTTGGGGGGTGTTGTGACCTGAGGTGCAGCCCAGATACACAACAGGGAATCCTAGCCTTAGGATTGGATTTGTAATAAGTCTTGGTTAGAATGGCAAGGAAGGCTATGTAATTACCTTGTGGTCCTGATTGAATAATATCTGCTAGACGTGGCTAGAGAGGCGCCAAAGTATGTGAAGACAAAGATAAAAATGTGAATAGAACTTAAATTTTATTGATTGAAGTGAAATGGAATATATACTGTGTAGCTTTACCACAAAACAGTACATGGACAATAGGATCACTTGCCACAAGCATGAGTGGGGCAAGTAAGTTGCGCACAATCAGGAAAATGAACAATTGAATTTCCCAATTCAGAGCCAGACTCATTTTGAAGGGAAAAAGTGAAAGAGAGATATTTGTCCTTGAAATAACCCATTGAAGGTGAAATCAAAACACAGTGAATGGCCACATTCACGGCAGGGGGAGACAGGGGCACTTAAGCCTGTTCCCCCTCCTCTTTTCCCTGTTCCTATGTTTTGAGACCTTTGAGGTCAGAGAATGTGGGGTTGGATTCATAGCAAGTTGCTGTCTCAGCATTGTTTACTTTGGTGGTGTCCTCTTTCTTGGGACAGGAGAAATTTGTGCTTTGGCTGTGATTGCCATTGTTAAAATTGGAGTTGCTGTTGCCATGGTTGGTATTTTGGCGCTTGTTGACATTGGAGTTTTCTCTGCCATTACTGTTTGAGGAGCAGTTGCCATTGCATGCAGCATATTCAATGTTTGCACGTTTTTCTGCGCTTTTGGCTTTTGAAATGAGTGCAGGCATGGAGGTATTGGCCTCTGGACAGATAAGGGCAGAAAAAGAGGGTTTCATTCTGTTGATGAATGAGGCTCTAGTGTGTATGTTGTCAGCTTGTTCTGGATTTTGGATCTTGCAGTGTATCTCTTCAAAACTATTGACATAAGCTGTAAAGTGGTCTTCTGAGAAAGATTGCTGAGCTGTATTGCAATGTCTTGGAGGGATTTGATGACACAGAAATTGTAGGTGATATCCACTTTGAACTCTTCCCAATTGTCAAGCTGGTCATCAGTTTGTAAGCCAACCCAGGTGGCAAACCAGTTAGCTGCGGCCTTGTACAGGTGTCTGCTGGCTTCCTGGGCCCATTTTTTGTGGGGGGATGCGGCTGGCGCAGAGTTTAGCGGCTGAGTGGTCTATAAAGTTGATGATGTTTTCTTTGTTTTTACCAAAGAACCTGTCAATACTAATGTACTTGGTGTTGGTAACTTTGCCTGTGATAGGCGGTTGTGTGTTTGTTTGTGGTTGAAGAGAGCAACTGTATTGAATTATCTTGGCTCATGCTTTGAGCATGACCAGTCCTTCAAATATGGTGCATCCACCAGGTATATCTTTGTCAATGTTGTGGGCGCAGATGTACGTTTTCCAGGTATCCTGGGATGTGGCCTGGTTGAGTACGTGAACAAAGGTGGGCGGGTTATGGTCAGTCATTTTCTCTTTCATGGGCGTGGTTGAAAACCCGTAGCTGCTACCAGTGATGAAGAGAGCCTTTTGGAGAAGCTTCAAATATGGAATTGAGAAGAAAGAGAAGTATATTTTATTGGATAATACTTTAGACTTTTATAACTTTAGCTGTGGCTGAGATTTAGTTGGATCAAACCTAGGAGTTGGTCATGTGCAGGATGGGTTTGGGTCACTGGATACTTAGACAGTCAGGTGAGATTGCTTGGTTGCCATTTCTGGTATGTCAAACTGTATATTAGGAGGGCACCAAATTAGGGGTATGACTGGATGTTAAGTGGGTTGGTGGTAGCCAGAATACTTGTACATCCAGATCCTTGACACTACGTACTCATGTATTCCACTGGTAATTTTGGTTGTTATAACGTTCACGCAAAGGTCTTTTGATGGATGATGACAGTCTATCTCATTGTGACTGCACTCACTGGATGTGACAGAAAATGCAGGATAGTAAGAAGCCATTTCTAAGTGGTGAGGAATTACCATCTAAATCCACATAGAGTTAATGATTAACCACCAACATGGCTTCAGATACTGTTTTGTAAAATTTCCAATGGAGATACTAGGATTAAGTAAAACAATTAATCCTAACCAAAGTAGCCCAAGATAAATAGCTTGTGAAAGCATCAGAGTATCTTCAGAATAAAATTCAGGACATTGAGATGCAACACAATTTTCAGTTTCAAAGACAGGGGGGCAACTCCAAGATCAGCAGGCATGAAATTAACATTGGGTGGTGCTGACGACAAAGTTCCAACTGCAGGGCCCCATCTTCCAGTAATGATTTGGCTGAGAATCAGATTGTAGGGAATTTAGCTCAACAATATAACTACAGGATGCATTTTAAAAATGTAAGTTAGACCAAGGGATATATGATTTTTATTGAGTAATTTTTTTGGGAGGATGCAACTCTTAAGATTTGAAACAGTGAAAATTATTCAATATATATCAAAAATTGACTAAGCAATACTGCCTAGATCCTGAGCTCTTATTCCTTTTACATTTTCAAGTGAGTATCTGTTCCAGGTTACAAAGAACCCTTGTGTGACCAATTTCTGACAACCATGCTGATTAACAAGTACATATCTGATAACCCTCAAATTACGTCAATTTATCAACGTCAGTTTGCAAGGGAGAATCAGATCTGACTGGCAAACTGGAGCAGCTGTAACCCATTTGCAATCAACTGTTTGATTCAAGTCTGTTAAATCAGTCAGTTTTGTTAAAGGCTTTATGGCTTTCCAAGCTTTCCTACTTGGCCAAATAATCTCCAACATTACAGAACTTACTATGACACTGGGTTCCAAGTGGCCAACTTGGGACCTTATCTTGCTAAAATACTTCCCCAATTGTTGGGTTTTTACACTTCCTTTAATGCCCTATCAGCGCCAGGGTTCTTCTAAGCGCCTTATCTCATCCCTCAAGTGACAGATGAAAGTATCATGCCCGCCCACTTAGCCCAACAGCTTTGTAGTGCCACCTTGGAATTATTTGCTGGAGCAGATGACAACAAGACTACAGCATGGATACAATCTGCCCAGAACAAACTGGTGCAAATGAAATACCCACAAAATTTCTTGATTACAGAGATATCCATCTGAATCACCCACAATTCTGGCACCTGGTGTGACAAGTGGCGCAAAGACCACACTGAAAAGGATTATGATACCTTCAAGCAGGACTTCTTAGCTTGAGTTGTAATGAAGGATACCACCCTCATTATCATAAAACAAGTAAAGAATCTGAAAAAGACCAGATAAGTGAAAGAACTCACCTGTGCATATGATGAGCTCTGTCTACAAGCACCCTCAGACATGGCATTTGACAACCCAGCTACACATCTCATGTACTACAACACACTCAAGTTGCACGTAATGAGATATGTCAACCTGGACCAAGTAACTAATTTGCAGTGCTTTTATCATGAGGCAGAGAGAGCAGAGAAAACATCCAACGCTCTCCACAAGGTGCAAACTAGAAAGCAAGAGCAGCCCAAAGATTCTCACCCAGACGGGTGCTCTAGTCAACCACCCCCTGGGAACAACAGCAGCAGTACAAACCATAAACCCACAGGTTCAAATGGCTACAGTAACAGAAACAATGCTCAATAAACCCGCACACATTTCAGATTCACCAACACCCAAGGTAGTCAGGACAAGGAAAAATCCTGGGGAAAGCAATAAGCAAGCCAAGCTCTCCCTGCCAAGCCTTTTCCTTGCTCAAAAATGAGTATCCAAAAGATGTGGATCATTTCCCAGAGATTCAGGTCTCCTCAGGAGACCCAGTGCTCTGCATCATTGTCAGACATCCCAATAAACTGATGTCCTACCCTTTCCACTTTCTTAGTTACACCAGGTCAGCGCTCCTAGACTCAGGCACAGATCACACGCTTGTCAATAGTATCTTTGTGAACAATTTCAAGCTAGCCACTAATTATTTGCAGATTAAAGACATGGTTTTAGCTGATGAACATCACATTACTGTGACACGTGAGACTGCCCTCTTCTCCATTGCACTAGAGAATCTACACTCCACCATTCAAGGACCTATCATTGACTTTTCAAGATTTGATGTTGTACTTGGCCTGGACTGGCTACAAAAGAACAACCCCCACGTGGATTGGGTCACCTCTTTATTAACTATCAAGCGTGAAGGGGTTAAGCACCAAATATACCCTGACTCTGTGGATCAACTCCTACAAGATCACATCTTTTTAAATATCACAGAGGCCCTCAAAGAAAAGGACAACCTCAAAGCAATTGACTGGGATTTCTGCCAGTTCAAGTTGATGCGCTTCAAAGATCACCAGGACACTACCACCCCTAGGATCAGGAAATTGTAGTCTGACATCCTGAAATCTTTAAGGAAGCACTACCAGGGTAACCCACAGAGAAACACATACAGCACACTATCCAGCTCAAGGGAGCAGTGCCTAAGGCTTGACCAATATATTGCCACACTCCCAATGAAGACAACACACTATGTGTGTACCTCAAAGAAGTATTAGAAAAAGCACTTATCTGCCCCTCATAATTTTCCTCTTGTGCTGCCCTGTTATTTGTGGTAAAAAAGAACTGAACACTTAGGCTTGTTACAGACTACAAAGCACTAAACAAGGTTACCATCAAGAATTGTTACCCGCTTCCACTCATTGGTAATCTCTTTGATGCTTTGAGCAGGGCAATTGTCTTCTCCAAGATTGATTTGGCAGCAGTCTACAACTGAATTTGCATCAAAGAGGAAGACATACCCAAAAACAGCCTTTTGTACCAAGTATAGTTCTTATAAGTGTGTTTTGCTCAACTTTGGGATGAAAAATGCACCATCAATCTTTGTTACCTTCATGAACAAGGTCTTGACGCCCCACATCAGCAAACATGCACCAGTATTCTTGGACAGCATAATCATGTACAGCCTCTTGGCGGAACAACGTCACAGGGACTTAGAGGCAGACTTTAAGACCATGGTACAACACAAACTTCTTGCCAAGTCATCTAAATACCAGTTCTACTGCAAGTAGTTACCATTTCTTGGGCATGTGGTGTCAAAAGACGGAATCAAACCTGACAACCAGAAGATTCAAGCCATCTGCAAGATGCCATCACTCAAGGACAACACTGCGCTCTGCACCTTAATAGGGATGATTGCCTATGTTTGAAGGTTTATACCCAACTGTGGTGTCCTGAAGTCCCCCTTGTCATCAGAAACAGGAATCAAGGATAAATTTATGTTAACTCTACAGTGTTACATCTGTTTCTGCTGCCTGAAGGAAAAGCTGACATCTGCTCCCATCCTTCAATACCCAAAGTAAAATAGATATTACCAAATGGAAACCAATGCTTTAGATGCCTCTATTGAAGGGGTGTTACAAATTAAAACAGATGATGGCAACTTCCTACCAGTAGCCTATGAATTACACAAGCTGAAAGATGATGAATGGTGATGTCCTATCCATGATAAGGAACTGCTGGCTATTGTCCATTGTCTGATGAAATAGTGCTTTTACCTAGAGCGCCATGAAGAATTTACTGCTCTGTCTGAACATAAGTCTCTTATCTATTTTAAGACCCAGGTCAATTTATCCAGACACCAAGAAAACTGGATGTAATTCCTGGAGAGATTCAACATGAATATCCAGTATAAGCCTGGACCTGAGTTAGTCATGACTGACGCTCTTTCCCACTTATACATCAGGGCCACAAGAGATGGGAATAAACTGGACACAGAATGGCCCCTTCTAGTACTCCAAAAAAAGAATGAGGGCTTCCCCCAGGCACCACCAACATTACAAGAGAGACTGTCATTAAGAATGAACATCTCTTTACAGAAATGTATGGAAAATTACATCAAAAAATGACCAATGGAAGCACCATCCTATAGATTCTCACACATCAAAGGTTCAATACCATTTTGTGTTACAACTGAGATCTAGGTCACACAAAAAAGCTGCAATCTCTAAAAATACCTAAAACACAAGGCTTGATGGCCAGCTCTATATTGGGTTATCCAACAAGTTCTTAACCAATGTGAAGTATGTGAAAAGTTTGCAAAAAAACAACACCCCACCAAAGTCTGTGTTGCTCATTTTATATCAGTTACCCTTCAAGGTATGGGCCCTTGACATTGTGGGACCTATGCTTGGGAAACACAACAACAATAAATACATCATCACTGCCATCAACTTTGCCACTTGCTGACCAGTAGCGTAGGCAGTGAAGACCCCATACAGGCAACAAAATTTGACAATTCATAGGAAAGGAAATTATCAGTAAGTTTGGAAAGCCAGAACTCCTGATAACTGATGAGGGCAAGGAGTTGACCTCCAATAATACCAATATATACCTCATCAAGAATGGTGTCCAGCACACAGTGATAACACCTTATCATCCTCAGTCTAATGGAAAAGTGGAGCAGCTAAACAGTAGCTTAGTGCAGGCCCTTGCCAAGCTCACTGCTGGAAGACCTGAGGACTGGCATAAGCAGCTACCAATTGCACTTCTTGTATGCCGTACTTGCGTGAGCAGATCCACTGGGAAGAGCCCCTTTGAGCTTGTCTACAGCACACAACCCAATATCATTCAAGCCCTCACAGGACCCAAGCTGGAAATTCCCAGCAAGTTTCCCCCTTGTTTAACACCTCAAGTCATGCAAGCCAACAGTGATCAGTTGGAAAAAGAAGAGAAATGTTTGCAAAATATGTTTGTTCCCATCCAAAATAGACACAAAGTTGGTAAAAAGGTCTGGGTAATGAACACAGACAAGAGCAAGTTACAACCTGAAAATGTGGGTCCTGCTTTTATCTTAAAGGTAAACAAAAACAACACTTAACTTGTGCAAGGACTCGGCAAATGCAAGCAAGATAAAGTCCTACATCATGATTGCCTAAGACCCTGTAAAGCAAGACAAAAACAACAATAAATTGTCCAACCAGCCACAAAAAACAGATAGTTAAATACAGTGCTAAGGCCCCTGACAACCTCCCTGACAACCTGCCCCCAGATGAGGCTGAACTTCAGCCAGGGGGGGTGTTAAAACAGCAGACTTTAACCGCCAGCAAGGTTTCAATTAAGTGGGTTTGTGACCTACAACCAAAATTCCCAGTGACTTGGAGCCAAACTAGGAATTTGAGTTGAATTTCCAAATCCAACAACATGAAGAAATGATGATCTCTTACAGTGGATACCTTGATTTGGCACTGGACTCATTATAAGGATCAAGCCACCCCATTCACCATCCAACTAAGTAATCAACACAATCATGTTCCTGTTATCCATGATTCACAATGACTACATAATACTTATCTCTCAATAAAGAATTTTATCTAGTTTCCAAATATTTTTACCCTTGTAACTCTACTAAAACAGCACAGTTACAACAAAGAGGCCCAATGGGAGGCGTAACTTTACAAAATCTGCTGGGTTTTGCAGCATATATGTTATCAAACAGATATTTTTAAAAACAACCCCAGTAGCAGGAACAGTTTCTGCTCCTGTTCCTGCCTCTGTTTTTTGCTGCTGGCAAATACCAGATTAACTTCTCAACTGATTTGATGAGAACAATTTGATCCCCACATCTAGGGATGTTCTGGCTCAGCCCTGGCTAGCTTTGGCTCTGGGATCTTGAGCCAAAACAGAATTGCAATATATTTAAAAATCATTAGATAAGTCTTTGACCTGAGTGTACTAAGCTAGAAACTGGCTGCGGCTGCCTAAGGCTTGGATGAAGCAGCCCATCCACACCTGATGCTCTTAAATACCCACTAATCAAATGAAGTTTGAGGAGCCAGCAGCCATCCATTCATCTTAGGAAGAGCAACCATCCCCAAACAACTTGCCAAACCCCCATGCTGCTTGATAACAGTTATTGGCCAGGATAAAGATAGCATCCAATCAGTGATCAGCAATTCCTACCCAGAAGATGAAAATTCCTGTTCATCATATCAAGACCCCAGCCCAGTGACTCCTCAATAAATTAACAGTTTCTCTCAAGAAGGCCCCCCTAGTCAATCCCATTTACCTATCCAGATAAATTCCTCTTCCCCTACCCAAGCCAATATTATCAGAACCTAATTTCTTCTTTCCAACTCCCATGCCATCTCTGCCCAAAACCCTGTATACAAAGGATGGGATACAGATGGATTGGCAGAAAAAGGTGAAAATTTATTCCAAGGTAGACTAGATGAGCAGTATAAAGCCTACTTTCCTTCACACAGTTTAAATACAGACAACTTTAAATAAATTGGTGTATTAAAGCCTTATATTTGCCTTTCTCCCACATATAATACTGCAAAATTGAACTCAGCCCTCCTCTCAAGCAGAAAAATTTATTGAATCAGAAATTATGAAGTACCAGCCAGGGTCCCACCCTGGTGTTATCAGTCACTAACCCCTCCCCTCTCTCCTAATTACACTGATAAAGTTCAACCATATGGCCACAGAAGGTATGGGATGGCTATCCTAACCATCCTAAGTCTGGTTAAAGTTGTGATTCCTCACCTTGGTGCCTACCGTCCCTTAGCTGCAGGCTTATTAAACCTCTCCTAATCTGTGCCTTTACTATGATGGGCAATGGTTGCTAGATACCTAGAGGGATAGACTCCAACTTGTTACCTTGAATAAGAATAAAATCTAGCCCTGACACTATCATTTAGTGTTCTACTGTTACAAATATTACACTAGGACCAGCTTTTTGATTTCCCCAGAGATCTTACTCTTCCTAAACATATTACATGTATGATCTAAATGGATGCTATATGGCATACCAAAAAGCTATATAATGTCACAGTAGGTTCCATAATGCCTGAAATTATTGTCCCAAGCCACAAGGTGCAGAAGTTGGATAGGCCGCTAACCAGATTAACCAATTGGACATATTTAAATCAAATGGTTGATTGAAAATGGGTTACTGCCTCTCCAGTTTGCCATTTGAATTGATTCCCCCTTGCAAGCTGATGCTAATCTATTGACAGAATCTGAGAGTCACTCAATAAAACCTGATTAATCAGAGAGGCTTTCAGAAGTTGTTCACACAAGAGTTCTTGGTATAATGGACCAGGTAATCTTTAGAAAATTCAGAAGGAATAGGAGCAGAGGATCCAGGTGGTAGTGCTTAGTCAATATTTGATATATATGGGAAAATTTTCACTGTTCAACTTTTAAGAGTTGAGTCCTTCTTAAAATTTTACTCAAATAAAATCAAATATTCTCCTGGTCTAACGTTGATTTATCATGCATCCTGTAGTTGGCTTGATGCGCTAAATTCCCTATAATTTGATTCTCAGTCAAATTATCACTGGAAGATGGGGTCCCGCTGTTGGTACTTTGTTGTCAATGCCACCCAATGTTAATCCCATGCTGCAGAATCTTGGAGTTTCCCTGCTGTGTCTGAAACTGAGACACTTGCTCCCTCTAAATGTCCCAATTTTTACACAAAAGACACCCTGATCTTCTCACAGGCCATTTATATAGGACTTTTCTGGTTAGGATTAATTATTTTGCTTAATCCTAGTGTATCTTTTGGAAATTTTACCAAACTGTATTTTAAGCTTCATTGGTGGTTAATCATCAACTCCATGTGGATTTGGATGGTGATTTCCCACCACATGATGACTGCTTCTTACTATATGACCATTTATGTCACATATAAAGCCCATCTTCTATTTTAATAAAGGTATTGGCTCACTTCTAAATCTTCCCTTTATCTCATAATTTATACTTTCCAGAAGCATATGTTTGACAAAAATAGTTCTTTAATTGTTGTTTAATATTGTACCATCTGACTTCCATGACAAAAAAATTATTTATCTACTTAATTAAAATGTCACAATTTGAGTTGCTTATTAAGATAGTACAGTAGTTTTAAAAGCTATAGCAACTGTCAAAATCATACCATTAATGCTATTTTGATATGGCCTTTGAATAACAATATGTGCAAAGATTAGGTTGGTTTTGCTTTCAATTTTGAGAATTCCTCATCTTCTGCAAATGGGTCTGGTTCAATATCCACCCATTCCAGATTACCATACCCTCCCTTGACTGATCCTGGTATGAATTAATCCCAACATGACCCCTTCTGCAACTCTGTCTACCTAATGAGTGATCATTGACCCTTGTCTACTATTTAAGTAGAATCATTTCTCCTAATAAAGACAAGTTTATCCAAATTTGTGTTGGCTTTAGTATTCTTCAAGCCTTTCCCTTTCCTTTTTTCCAAAAGGAATTCTTCATCTTGTATTCCAGGAAATTAAGGTACATGTCCTTAATTTTTCTCCTCAAGGCTAACCCAAGGCTAGCCTCAAACCTCAAACCTCAAATCTTTTGTTATAAAGATTTCCTGCTGTGTCCTCTTGGATGTTGTCCCCAGGAGCCAAGCACGTCAAAATGGTGCTCACTACAGGGGCTGAAAGCTCCTTGGTTACCCTGTTCTCACGTGCATTCTCTGGTACTTCTCCTTTTGTTTCTGAAGTACACAAGCAACCTAAAGTTTCTAGTCCTCCTCTAGAAGAAGACATCACTTATGCCCCCTCAACCCCAATGGTGCTGGTGCTATCCCCGGACCTGCCTGGGCCCCCTTCCAGCTTTCTTGCTCAACTATGAGCAAGCTTGTGCTGCTGCTTACTCTCTCCTCCACTCAGGCACTGTAGAAATTCACCCTATCCCTGGTCTCTGTCCTGGTATGCTTCCAAAGATCTGTATTCCTTCCTCTTGGACTTTGGTCTTCTCCCTACGCTGATGGAATTGATAGAGACCATTGGAGTGTTAGTCAACCAGTTTATCCAAACCTCCCTGGTTCACCATTAGCTTGCATTAGGATATCAGAACTAACTCCTGACTGCTGTGGCTACTGCCGTCTCTAATAACCATGCACAAAACATGGCCTATCAAGAGTGGACTAATAGCCTCTTTGCCTGTATTTACAATAACCAATAGGAATTATTGGAATCTCATAAATATTTAACCTTGTCATTTAACTCACTTCCCTCCTCTCTCCCTGGGTACATCAAGGATTGACTGTGCAAATTGGATAAGCATCAAGTAACATGGCCTGAACAAATAGAGGCTGCTCTTCTAAAGCATTGTCAGAAATTTGAGATGCTGGTTACCAAACTCAACCAATTTTGGGAGCATGTTAATTCCCAGATCAAACTGGTTGGGACTCATGTCAATACCTGGGGATGCCACCTGCAACACCAATATGGACTGGATAAGTCTGCATTAGGTGACACTCTGTATCATTCACAAAATTACGTGGATGATAGAGTAGCGTCCATTGAGGCAACACCTCCTGCTCCTCCTGTTAAGGCCCCGTTGGACTTTGAGGCCAAGGTATGAGAAGCCATAGCCAAGCTCAAGACCACTACTCAACGCCAATCCTCTGTTCAGAACCCTCCTCCACCAAGCCTATGCCTGACCCTCATATTGCCTCACTGACAGACCAAGAGCTACAATATGGGGCAAGATTGAGTGCCTACGTCAACGCCTTTCTGACCCAGATGATTCCTCCTCTGAATCAGGGGGTGAAAGAGAGGCAGAGGCTCCTGACGCCCCCACTCATACCAACAATGAGTGCTGTCCTGGTTTGGAAGATCAACCTTATGTCAACTGTTCCCTTGCTTTGGATCACTTGGAAGCGGTAACAAATGTTGTTCCAGATAGGCAGGATGATCTGGAACAAGAAGTGCAGAGCCTTACTTTCTTGACAGAAGCAATGAATGATCAGGTGTCTCCTTTGACAGCACAGGCTACCACTTTAGCCACTTGTGTCAATGGGATTTCAGGCACTTTGGCAGTACAACAGATACAGGTTGATGAACTTGGAACTGTTGCCACTACTGCCAGGGATATCAGCGGACAAAATAGCTCTACTCTAGACACCCTGGAGGAAAGCCTTTGACTCCTCTGGGCTAGATAACAAGCTGTGGAATCTGAGTTTGAGGGCAATCCCCTCATTAATGTTCTCAATCAGGGCAATAACAGCCAATTTACCTTGTCATCCATTGATCCCAATTATAAGCCCTCATTCAAACATATATTTGACCCTAAGACCTCTACTATTGCCACCTTTCTGGCAATCTACAAGTCTGCAATGCATACGGATACAGATGAACTTAAGAAAGAGCATATTCTTACCTGCCTGCATTATAATTGCCAAGAAGTTGTTGTCCCCAAACTCCCTTCCATTGTCACTTGGGAAGATATGAAACACCTTCTCATTAAGGAATTTGGGGGAGATATTAGCTTGGAGGTCAAAAAAATGCTTTCAAGCATAGTGCGTTCAAACCCAAGGAAGCTCTGGCTGAGTTTGCTGACTGCTTCTATATCAAGGGGCAGCAACTTATTACCAGTCATCAGTGTATTTCCCAAGAAGCATACATGGCATGCTTCAATGCATTGAAAGTGAATCATCTCCTATTCTTACACTTTAAGGCGCACAAAGCTTCTTTTACTTCCATGAAAAGTATCAAGACCCTCCTATAAGATATGCATTGACACATGGAGGAACAGTAGTTCATAAGAATAAGGCTAAAAAATCTGGCACTACTTCTTGTACCCCCACATCATGACCCTTGGCTCCAATGGACAACTCAAGATACAAGGATGTCACAATTATGGTCAAATTGGACACCACTTGCATACCTGCACCAACCCTTGTGTTGAGGGTTGCAACCCAAAGGAACAGGCGGGAAAAGAGGGGTCAGCTTAGAAGCAGAGACACTCTCTGCTAATCAATTTCCCCCATCTCCTCCTGATCCACCCTCTGACAAGGAATCTCCCCCTTCCTCTGGCCCAACTATCCTTCATCTGTTTCATGATCTTTCCAGTGATTCTGAGCCTGAAGATTTTGACTGTGATGAATCAGATAGCTATGGCTACTCTGTTCTGGCTGTCCCAGAAACTGTGTCTGTCCCTTGCAAACTTTGCTTGGGAAAACTACCACTACCTCTTGTAAGCCTTCATTCAAAGCCAAGGCTGTGGTGGCTTCTCCCTACCTGGCCCAGGCTTGTTGACTACCTGTCTTGGTAGACTCTTCTGAAGAAGCCGCTGAGCTAGCTGAAGTCCTCTTTCAGAACGTGACTGTATCTCTCCTGTTACAGACTGTGTATAAGGAAATTACTTCCTTAAGATTCCTGTTAGCAAAATGAGATAAAGAGCTGTAAGCTTCTCAAGATGTTCTGGCTGTCTTACCCCCTTTGGGAAAGATACTACCCGTGTATAAGTGTTGATCCAAAAGGTTAAAATCAAGGCAATTCTAGACACAGGTTCCCCAGTTAACGTTGTATCCTCCAAGTTAATGAAGAAGATTAAGCTGGCTCCTGACCTCAACTAAACTCAATCATATGGTATAGAAGGCTTGGCTCAGAATCAAGCTATTGGTGCCTACTCTGCTCTACCCATGAGGTTTGGAAGACTTCTCATTGCTCACCTGCTGTTGTTCTAGAGAACAAGAGCTATGACCTCCTAGTTGGTACACAATTCATCTAAGAATACAATGGGATTGTAAACCTTTATGATGGGTATCTATTTCTATTAGGATACAAGGTCCCTTTAATCTTTGAAGTCCTCTACGTCTCCCTGGCAAATGCCTTAAGACTTGTGTGCTCAAGTACCCCATGGGTATCTTTTTGCTTAAGTACAGAACACACTCTTCTGATATGTGTTTCCCTCCTCCTTCCTGTCCTGCAGAGAAGGGTGTGCCTCTGCTTGCTCCTGCAGCCGTCATCCTCCCTCCAGGCTCTCAAGTTATCATCAACTCTCAGATATCTTATGAGTTACCCGAGAAATCTTTTTTAGAGCTGTACTCTCATGAATCTCTAAGTTGCAAAGAACCTTGATTATGCCCTAAAATTTTGGATCAGACTCATAAGGAGCCTGTGCAGCTGCTGTTAGCCAACCTGACTGCTTTTCCCATGCATGTTTCTAGGGGCCAAGTGGTGGGACATGGACGCATATTAGGTGTAGAGCAAGTGGCATCCCTCTACCCCTTTGGATTCTTTAACAACTTCAACTTATCAGAAGAAGACCCTCAAGTTCTCTCCTGTTCCCTGCTGCTGACTTTCTGAAGCTATCATCTATCCAGCAGAAAGATGTATTGGAACTGCTTGATCAGTTCAACAAAATCTTTGCCTCTGGGCCCAACAACTATGGCTTAGCCAAAGGGGTCATTCACCAGATTGGCACAGGTGATGCTTCTCCTTTCTAAGCTAAACAATACCACCACAGCAGGGTAGAAGAGGCTCAGGTCTCCAAAGAACTTAAACAATTGAATCAGAGTACCTTCAGCATAAAATTGAGTGATTGAGATACACATGAGTTTCAGGTTTGAGATTAGGAACAGCTCCAAGATTGACAGACAGGCATTGAATTAACATTTGACGGCAACAGCAAATGCTAACAGCAGGCCCCATCTTCCCGTAATAATCCGGCTAAGGATTAAATTGTAGGATGTAGCATAAAAATCAACTACAGGATGCATTTTCAAAAGCAGTTAGACCAGGGAATATGTAATTTTCGATTGAGTAAATTTGGGAGGACTCAACTCTAAGAGTTGAAACAGTGAAAATTATTCAATATATATCAAAAATCAAATAAGCAATACCGCCTGGATCCTGGGCTCCTATTCCTTCCACATTGTCAAGTGAGTATATGGTCCAGGTTGCAAAGAACCCTTGAGTGACCAACTTCTGATGACCATGCTGATTAATAAGTTCATATCTGGTGACTCTTAAATTACGTTGATTTATCAACGTCAACTTATGGGTGAGGAATCAGATTCAACCAGCAAACTGGAGCAGCTGTAACCCATTTTTAATCAACCATTTGATTCAAGTCCATTAAATCAGTCAATTTTTTTAAAGGGTTTCCGGCTTTCTGAGCTTTTCTACTTGGCCAAATAATCCCTGGCATTATGGAACTTACCTGACATTACCCTCCACTTTAGCCAGGGCACAATACCACCATCTGGAAGATGGGACAAGGAGAAGTTTTTGTGGGCAGGGAAGTTTCATTGCGGCTAAAGTAAGCTCAGGATGACCAATGAAAGTTGGGTTGCAATCATAGAACTCTTGGATAAGAACTGGAGAGTTAG